>PVJO010024435.1:0-24377 GCA_004026905.1 Hystrix cristata | reverse complement strand
CGATGTCATTGTCTTCTGTATTTATGCTGATTGGGCTTGGGGTTTGGGGTTGCGTTTTGCTTCTATGTCTGGTCATTTTCTTTGTATACATATGTACGTTATCCTTCTCAGTTTGTTCTCCAAGTTGGTTTGATATTTTCTTTGTATGAGGTTACAAAAAGATAGGTAATAGCGTCCTCCTTGGGAGTGTTTGTTTTTGTGGTTTCTTCTGGGTATATGTGTTTCTTGGATCTTATGACATTTAGACCTCCAGGGTTATCTTCAATGACAAGGTCATTGTTGGTTCCAATTGGTAATAGTGACTTCAGAGAGAAGAAGAGAAAAGAGAATAACAAAGCAAAAAGCTAAAAGAGGGACCATGGGAGAAAAAAGAGGAGGAAAAAACAAACATACAAAAAAAAACAGCAAAAATAAAGTCTGGGGGGAAAAGCAGAAGACAGTGTTACCCGTGTTCAGTCCCCGACTGTATGCCTAAATGTTGATGGATCCAGACCCTGCCGGTGCGCGGGCGAGCTGCGCGCCACCTGTGGTGTGGTGGGTGTGGGCCTACAGTTCTTTTTTGAAAGAAAATAGTTTTTACTTTTAGGTAACTATATTTATCAAATTTTCTTTATAATTTGCATTTTTGTTGTATTTAATTTTTTTTTTTTTTACTCTGGGACAACAAAAATAGTCTATATATTTTCTAAGTATTTAAAATTATAATATTTTACCTTACAGTTTTTAATCTATCTTAAGTTAATATTTAGAGGGAAATGAGTAGGATTTTATGTTGTGTCATACCCATAATTAATTGTGCCAGCATCACATTTAGGATTGCTCTCTATTACTCCCTCTGATAATTTTGTGTTTTAAGTTGGCTAAATCATGGTACCCAGATGTTTACTTATATAGTATTCTAGATATTTCCATGAAACTATTTTTAATACGAGATCAACTTTAAATCAGTATAATTTGAACAAAGTATATAATCTTCTTTGGTGGGTCTCATCCAGTCAGTTGAAAGTCTTGGCAATAACAGATTGACTTCCTCGAAGGAGGGTGATTCTGCCAGCAGAATGCCTTCAGACTGGAGCCACAGCACCAACTCTTCTTGAGATCTCCAGGCTAGCAACCCACCCTGCAGATTTTGAATTTATTAGTCTCCATAGTTGTATATGCCAATTTCTTAAAATCAAGAGAGACAGACAGACAGGCAGACAGACAGACAGAGACAGAGAATGAATCACCTTTCCTTTGCTGATTTTTCTTCAGCTCAGCACCCAGCTTGTTGGGTGGTACCTGCTCATATTGAGGGTGGATCTTCTTCACTTAGTCGACTAACTCACGTGCCAGTCTCTTCTGGAAACATGTTCACAAACACACCCAGAAATAATGCTCTGTGAGTTCTTTAGGTATTCTTTGATCCAGTCAAGTTGACAGCTAAAGTTAACTATCATGTATACATATATGTATATGTACATATGTGCACACATATAAAACCCTTACACATCCACTAATTTGTATGTTGTACATCTTCCCCATGAAGTTTCTGTGCATGTTTGGGTCTTTTTATGTACTTTATTTCATTTGATTATTTGTTTATGCCATTATCAGTATCTTTAATTAATTAGCATCTAATATTTGGTAGGGTAATTATTCTTCAAAATTGATTCTTCACCCTTTGCACACTCATGTGAATTTTATGACTAGCATAACAGTTTCATTGAAAACCTAGCTCAAATTTTTTTGAAATTGCTTTGAATTCATTGATTAATTTGGTGAAAATAAATTGAGTTAATCCATAAACATGCTGTATCTCTTATTCAGATTCATATCTTCTGCTCATAATTATTTCGATCTTCTATTATAATTTAAAATAACCTTTTAAAATTTTTCCATTTTTTCCCACATATTAGTTTTGATCATGGCTTTTTAGCTTAATTCCTACATATCATATCATGTAATATTGCTATTACGAGTGGAAATGATTTAAATTAAAATTTAATGGGTTATTGTTATTTTGTGACTATCCAGTCTTTATTTATTTATTTGGTGATCTGCTGAATTTTTAACTGGGAAGAAGGTTGCCTGAAACAAGAGACCACATTTCCCAGCTGAACTGGAAGCTATAGCAGGCATTTCATAAGCTGTGGTGTGCAGGTTATTTTGGCATTCCAAAATGAGTTACAGAGCTTTTTCATTTGTTCAGGTCACTAAAACAATTCCTTTAAGATTGATATTGTTAGTTACAAAGTTTTGGTATACTCAACTATATAGTTGTTTAAGCTTGGTGTCTTGGTGGAGGGAACTTGCTCACTGATTCAGTGTCTTTAGTGGTTGTTTTATCTCAGTTTTTCCCACTTTTGCTGCCTCTCATCTCTGACCCCTAAGCCCCACTGTCTCTCTGGCCTGTTGTGCTTGCGCCACCTTTCCTGGTTTGCTGACCTCATTAACCTGTGCCACTAACTTCCATCTGGAATGCAGCATGTGGTTCACTTGGTGTTTTGGCGCTGGCTCTGTGTGGTGCCTGGAAGGAGATAGGAGCAAATGGGTCTTTATTCCGATCAAGATTGGTACTCCACACTGAGCAGATGTGAGCTGTTTTCTTTGCTAAAAGACTAGTCCAGCTGTTTGCAACTTTCCCTTGTAGCTTATGGGAGAAATCTGATGAAGTTTTAGATACTTTACAAATGTCAGATAAATCTCTGATGAGACCTCTTTTTTTCTGACCGGACTCCCCTGCCCTCAGATTCTCTGTCCTTTCTTTCTCTCCTCCCTGAGTTATTTCTCGCTTCTGTCATTCACTAAATCTTTCCATACTGAGTATGGCAGAGGAGTGCTTTCAGTCCTGTAGGTAGTTCCTCTTTATGAACTGCAAATTATGGACTGCCAAACTATATACCTAATAAGGCAAGCTTGTTCTCCAAAAGCAAACTTTAATGTTGGCAAATGGGTCTTTTGTTTGCGTTTTAGTTTTTATTTTTTCTCAGATTTTAATCAATATTGAGGCCTTAGTCCTGCCCCAAGAAACACGAGTTGGTATTTTGTTGGTGAGAGGCACTTGGTGTTTTCCTGCTCATCTTAGAAGTCAACTGGTGAGTGTTCTCTCCCACTCTGGAACCTACATGATGCGGAGTCCGCAGTCTACTTATGATAAGGAGAAAGCAGTAGGAGAAACAGGGAGGGATGAACAAATCCTTCCATTCTTACCTTTTTTTTTTTTGGATGAAGAATATCACCTCTTTTCTTCAAATTTCTAGAAAGTATCCTGAGTGATGGTGATGGTGATGGTGATGGTGATGAGGATGATAATAGTATTGATGATAAATATGTATCGAGTTCTTCTAGTCTCTGTGCTAAGAACTTTACATGCATACTTTAATCCTTACAACCACCTTATAAATTGCAGTTATAATCTCTATTATATAGATGAGAAAATTGGTTCATTGATTAAGAAGCTTATTCAAAATCATGTAGCTGTAAGTCCTGCAACTTTGAGCCTATGTCTAATCCCAGAGACAGTATTCTTCACCAAGGGAACCTCTTCCCTATACCATAAATGACTTGTCATCCCTTATGAGAGGGACACCACTCTCTTAAATTAAACTCTGCTAGTTTTTTGATAGGGGAAAAGCATCTCAACCAAGCCACTCCAACTCCATTTCTTGTGATGCTCTGTCCTTGTGAGTTACAACTGCTGCTACCATATGCCATTCTTGACAAGGAGAGTCCTATTTTCTCTCTTCTATCCCTTAAATATGCTGGTATATTTGTTCATTTTTTTCCTGCAACAAAATACCAGATGCTGGGTTACTCTATTAAAAAAGAGTTTTATTTTAACTCAAGATTCTGGACGTGCAATGCCTAGGGTCTGGTGATGGCCTCCTTGTTGGCAGGGTCCCAGTTTGGCACTTGGCATCACATGGCCTGAGACAGATACTGTGCGTGTCTACCTCCCTCTGTCTATAAAGCCACTAGCATTCAGTAATGAAGGCTACACCCTATGGCCTTTTTGAATCCTAATCACTGCCCAAAGGATCCACCTCTAAACACAATATTGGATTAAATTTCCACTAATACTTCACAATGAGGATTACTTTTCAATGCATGAAACCTTGGGGAACACTGAAACTATATGAAACCATAGCAGCTGGCATTATAAGAACACTTTTAGTCAATACTGGAGGAGATCGTGAGAAAAACAAACTAAGAAAAAAATACAAAGCACAGAAAACATCCAGCTTGCAGTTTTGTGATCCTGTGCTTTCTGCTTTTTGCCTGTGCTTGCCAGTCTGGCTCCATTCCACACCTTGAAGGGCATTCCCAAGAGAAAAAGATGTGTTTTTGCTCACTTATAGGTGCCTACCTCTAAGTTGATTTTCCCAGTCTAAGAAGCCCCCTGTGTATCTCCAAAACCAGCAGCATAAGCAGGAGTGGCAGGGCAGGGGGATTCTCCATACTTTGCTGTTTACCACCTGAGATAGAGCACTTGGAGGAAAAAGCTCACAGCAGCTTGTTTGTTTGGCACTTGTCACAGCCCTAGGGGCCTGAATGGGCTGTGCCACCCCAATCTGTCTGATCCTTCCTTCACTTATTTGCGTGGGACCCAGACACAGTGAGCATGGGAGCAGACAGAGATAGTGAGATAGAAAGAGGTGGAAAAGAATGTGCTAGTAGTCCTTATGCCTATTGCAAGAGAAAAGTACATCCTATAAATTATTTCTAAAATTACACATTCCTTTTCCAGCCATCTCTGTCTCTCCTGATCCCCACGTTCAGAAAAAAAAGAAATTTAGCTGCAAGGTAAAACTTCTTTCTCACTGCAATAGTTCTGCATAAGAATTTATTAGCCTATTTATTTTAGGTTCAGCTTTGGCCTTCAGAAGCTCTCTTGAGATGTTGCTTAATTTGTTTAATTCCAACATTTTTCTCAGCAAGGCCCTCATGACTTTGGAAATGTACTTTCGGGCTTTTAGACTCCTATTATAGTCTATGGTCAAAAATTCCATTTTGTAGAAGAGACAGGTTGAGAGAGAATGAACAAGTTACAGAGTGTGGGGTCTGCTGTTTGCCTTTGAAATGTGGTTTTTCTCTGTTTCTTTATTTCTTTCCCTTAATGTTTGACTTTCTGGAGCTCTGAATTTAATCACTTATTTGTTGATTTTAAAGGAGTAGAAAAAATTTGGAAACTCATGAAAAAAATGTACGTGGAAGAGAGGAACAAGGGTGTGATGTCAGGAACCGTGTTGGAGAGAACCATGTAGGGAACCTAGGTCGCAAATGTAATTTTCTTTTCCCTGGATCTCTAGAGACTTTTAAGACACTCCATATGTTTCTCACATTTGATTCTTGGTTTGTTGTAAGGACCCAGGTTGTTCAGTATAAAGAAGAACTTTGCTCCAGCCCGCTGCTTCTCCAAGAAATTTAAGACATCTGGAGTGAATCTGGTCCCATTGCATTTTGGAGCCTACTGACAACAGCCAAACTGTTGATTTATGAAAAAAGAAAAATAGTGCTAATGTTGCATTCCTCTGCATTTTGGGGTATCAGTTACTAGATGACTAATATATCACTCTTTTTTCCCTATTCTATTTTCTCCTGAAAAGCAGTGCAATTTATACATCTCTGCTCTGCTTCTATTTCTCTGGACCACTTGGAATGTAAAAAGATTCTGAAGTCTATTTTTCTTTCTAGAACCTTTGTCTTTAAGTTTTAGCTGGAAACAACACAATCATTGTTTTAGGATATAAAATACTGTGAACCTGAGAACATAGGAAACTGAACATTGTCTTTGTATAATCTCAGATATCAACCTTTACAACTAAAAATATGTGACCTCTTCTCTAAGAAGAGTTTAATCGTTCCTTCTACTATTGTTTTCATGTTCTTTAGAGAAGCAGCAATAATCATGGTACTTCTCAAGGCAAATGGTACCATGAATAGGCAGGTTAATACAGTGGTTTATTGTGCCTCTGTGGAATGCTTTGTACCCCTCCAGAGGATTCAATCCTGTTGCCCTGGCAGAGCCCACTTAAATAGATCTTACTAAAAAGAGTCTTAGATATATACATATTTTTGTCTTTGAGTTTAAATTAGTGTGTAGCATTTTATACTTTTTACTCATATGAATACAAAGACAGTATTAAATATGATCAAACCTAGTCTGTAATCTCCACTGTGAACTGCCTAAGTGGCCTAGTAACATTTGATGAGAAAAATATCAAATATACAATAACCTTTGACTAGAAAATTATGAAGAACAGTTCTATTTTAAGCAGATAATTGCAAGAGTATGTGTTAGATTATGAAAAGAGAAAGCTATAAAAAAGAGGAGTTCCAACATGCATTACTGCACAAGGGTGCCAAACTCAAAAGTCATGTTTGCCTCTGAGTCATAGTTACAGGTTCCCTTTACTTTCAGTGGTCTCATTCTCCTTCAATCCACAGCCTACAAGATCTTCATTTCTCACATGACGTCTCATTCTCCTATCTTCTCTGACTTCTCCCTCTCTCTTACCCTTCCTCCTTCCATCTTTCCACTTTTTCCTCCTCTTCTCTGCTTCTTCTTCTCCTCCTTCCCGCCCCCTCTCAAAATATTCAGGTCATATAACTGCAGTGAGTTGCATTTTTGTTCTAAGGTTCTCAAATCCATCTACACATTTATCATGTTTTAATCTGCTTCAGTTGCTGTATCATAATATCATGGATTAGGTAAATAATAAACAATACAGGTTTATTTGTACTTGTTTGGTGATGCTGGAGGCTGGGAAGTCCAAGACTGAGTGTTATATAGTGGGAAAGTCTTCTTCCTGAGTCATTACATGGTGGAAGGCATCATGGTAAGAGAGTACGTGGAATGGGAGCCAGATCTATCCTTTTATCAGGACTCAATGCCTTGATAATTTATAAGGGTTGCCTCTTAAAGAGTAACTGATTTTTGTGGTGCTGAGGATTAAACCCAGTTCCTGTGCATGAACTGCACTGGTAAGCACTTGTATTATTCAGGGTTTGCAAGAGAATAGATTTTATGCAGGACACATAAATTTGTATTATCTTATAATATTTACCCAAAAGTCAAATGGAGAAGAGTGCAAGAGATCTGTCTGCACACTAGAAACCCAAATAATCCACTCGAAGGCCTGGATTCCACAGCAATGCCCGCCCACGCATCCAGCCAGAGGCCTAGAGCCCATGGCAATGTCCCATGTAAGTTTGTATGAAGGACCTACACTGGAAAGACCCAGAGGCCGGTGGAGGAAGCTAGAAAGTCTGCCCCAGCAGGGTGAGGTGTCTGTGCCAGAAGGCTGAGGGATCTGCACTGCAGCCAGGAAGTGATGCTCAAGAGAAAGGCAGAGACCAGAGCTCCCCCGAAGAGAACAGCAGCCATCCCTGGCTACAGCGAGGACCCAGGTTCCTCCTTCAAGGTGAAGAGCCGAATTCCGGTCAGGAATACCAGCTGCAACAAAGCTTCTCCTGGGAAATCAGCAGCATGCAACCATCCCCTCCTGTCCTCCTTTTATGCCATTCTGGCGACAATCTTCAGGTGCGTCTTCTATGCCCAGAACCATGCTAATTTCGTTCATCTGGGCGTTCCCACTCACGGTAACCATCCGTTAATTCACTGCCGCACTCTACCATCAAACTAAATCTCCAGCTTGGATTCACCTCTGAATGGCCACTGAATGCCTCAGTGGCAATTACATTTCATTGTACATTTAGAAGAGTACATTCAAACTGTAGCATATGTATATTCTCAGCTAATAGAGATTAAAAACTTAATCAAAATCATATACTTCCACATGCTCTATGTACATGTATATGATGTTTTAAAAGAATTCTTTCTGGGTTACCATATCCAACCACACAATTTGTACACAATAAACTGTATTTGGCCCTAAAATCTCATAGCCAGGTGGGAGTTAGAACTGGTTTGTACCCCACAATTTAGCACTTGTGTTAATAGTATTCTGTATCTTATGTATGTTATGTGTATAAAGCTTGTTTTCTTGGCAATATAAGCTCTTTGAGGTTTAAATAATTTGACTTTTTATAGCTACAGATGTAATAATAGAAGCAAAATGAATATCCCTTGAATATTTAATTTATTAAGTATGCACTCTCCCCAATCCTCTTGCACAGTCTTACTCTTCAGGTTCCATCTCCTTCATCTTCTTCAGGAAGCTTAGTGACACCTACTTCAAAGAACATTGGGAAACACACACTAGGCCTCTTGGTAATCAAGAAAGAAAACTCCATCATGACTTCATACGAGTAAATGTGCATTCCTGTGTGTGTGCATGTGTGCACACAAACTTAATTTTAGGATATAAAATCTAGATAAGCATTATAAATCATCTACCTTTATTAAAATTCACATCAAATTTGAGTGTTCCCACCACTGCAGTACTGTGAGGAGAAGCAATAATTTTCAGGACTTACCACTTGGTAGAAAAGTTCAAGAATCTAGAGAATGAGCTTTTACATCTGCTGCCACACACAGAGGGAGGCACATGCACACAGAGGACAAGCCTGTGCACTCTGGAGCTGGACTGGCTGGGCTAACGTCTTAGCGTGTCTCACCACCTTATTGTGTACTTAGGAGCGCTCCACTAAGCCGTAGAACCCTGGTGGCCAATTTGCCCTCCGAGCAATAATTTTACCTTTCCCCAAGGTCACTGTGAGCATGAAACAGATTCTAACACCCAAACACCAAGGTAAGTGCTGGGCACAGCATGGAGACTCAATTCAGCATTAAATATTTTTATTATCTGAGCTTCACTTTGCAGATTTTAATACCTGTAAGATTAAAAAAAGATCAGATGTAAATTTGAGACAAAGTTTCATAATGTGAAAGAGCTATACAAATATGTGACATTATTCCTTTTAAAATGCCGCTTGAGAGTCCAGTGGTGATTTCTTTCCTTCATCTTGGAAATTTCTCTCCAAATGCTGAATTCTTTGCTTGAGTAATTGGATAGCAGAATCAAGTTGGATATTACTCTAGACACTACAGTTACTATTTAGTCTCTAGATCCCATCATGCATCTGTCTAAAGGATTTTTTTTTTTATTATTAAATAATGGTGAGAATTGTGGTGGTGGAGATTTTATGATGATGAGTAAAATTCTATGTGCTTCTTGAAAGTTTGGTGCATGTCTCTATACTCTGTTTATTCTACACACAGTGTAGACATTTATAAGCCAAACCCTTGGGGGGAAATTTGTGAAACAGCCAACTCTGCTGCAATCTGGGGTCAGTTTAGGAAAACGCTGACTTTTGCTTCTCTAGCACAGAAGCCAGCAGCAGTCAGCTTGCGGTCCAGGCCGCCCTCCGTGTTCTCCCATGTGCTTTTCTAGAATGACTCCTCTTCCTTTTCAACACATTCTTTAAGCCACAAGCCCATTGTGAAACTTGAATGAGCATCAGAATCAGACGAATGGTTTTTTTAGACCCAGATTTCAGGCCCTTCCCCTGCAGTTTCAGGTGCAGTGGGACTGGGATGGGGCCTGAGAACTTGCACTTCTGATACATTACCAGATGATGTGACTCCTGTTGGTATAAGGACCGTACTTTGATTACCACCATCCTGGACTAACAGCCAATTCCCTGGATCTAAAACTCACCCTTTATTATCATTACTGTTACTGTTAGCCATTGTCATTTTCCCTGGACACTGTTCTCCACCATCTCACCTATGAATGCTCAGTGCTTTTTCTTCTTCATAGTTTATTTCCAATATCCTTCTCACATGCTTGAAGCCTCATCTGATGGCTGTGTTCCTGCTCACTTCCAAAGGGATGGTTCCCATCCTTCGCTGAGCCCCACTATTGCTCTGATCATTGAATGTGCTTTCTTTATTTCCCAGCTGGACACAAGCTCCTTGGTGACAAAGAATTGAGTCTGAGTCTTTTCTCTTTAATTCTTAATTTAAATTGCTTCTTAAAAAGATTATGATAGATTTCTTAATAGGATTCAAGTATACAGTTATATCTGGGGCACTGTTGGCCCTTTCTTCCACCCTCATTTCTACAAAATCTAATATTAAGCATGTTTAAACCAATATGTACATTTCCCAGGTTTTCTATCCTGGCAGCCAGGCTCATATTTGATCAGGTTATCAAAGGCTACTTTTTGTTCATTGGTTTGTGGGCTCCAAGTCTCTTCTTTAGAATTGTGCTTAATCTTTTTAAAAACGGTTTGTGACAGGAAAGGGAATAGCTTTTAAATAATCCAAATTTAATTAGGAACACTGGATGTTAAATTTGATTTGTTTTCCTTTTTTTGTGACAGAAGCTCTGTCTCATTCTTTCTGCATCTAGTTCTGCCCTTTACTCAACCCCCCTTTCTTTTTGGCCATTTTTCTCTGTCAACGATTAAATCCAGGGGCTGGGTTCCCAGAGATTTCATTTCTCATGGTACCATGTGGCTTTGGGCAGTTAAGCAGACATCCAATTACCAGAGAAGTCTAATAAGCTAATGACTGCCCAAGGCATTTGTTGGGAGGGGCTTGGAGACTCTGAAAGCCCTTTATACCCATCAACCTGCCAGGACATGGGAGAACCCTGTGCTCACACGCTACCCCCCAAGAAGGATAAACATAGGGGTTTCCTTGGAGATGACTTTTCCCAGAGTTTGAATGCTTGCCTTTCCCACCCTTGTCCAGAAAGGCAAATTGCCAGGAGTTTATACAGGGCCAGTTTCTTGGTTGTCTAATAAGAGAAAATGAGCCCCACACTATTACTAGTAGATACAATATTTTTCCAACTCTGCTTAAAATTTTGTCACCTACATTGTTGCTAACTTCTTTGAGGCAAGTAAAATATGCATTTATTTGGAAGTCATTTGCACATTTTTAAGAAAGAAAATGAATTGTTTAAAATTATTTTATAATTTCTTTGCAGAAAGATCTGTAATCTTTTTTAGCTAGTTCTTCCCCTATCCCCACAAGAATAACAAATCACCCAGAATAGTAGATCCCCTTTTCTTTGGTGTATAAACTTGAGTTTTTGTTTTGTTTTGTTTTGTTTTGTTTTGTTTTTTACTTTCCAGGATACACAATTTCCTAAGACACTGTTCAGATCAGAATTTGAAAGCTTAGTTAGAAGGGAAGACCAGTAAAGAGGCTAAAGGAAAGAAAGATTTAAATACAACTCCAGTAGTCTGAAAATAATTAATGTGAGTTACTTAGCCACAAAGAGGTAACTTCCAACAAACAATGTGGACTACTATTTAAACACAAAAGTTACCAATCACCAGGTCTGTGACTGGGTACTGAGGCTATGAGAACCATGTAATGTGGTTGGTTGGGACAGGTTAGGTGTGTGTGCATGGAATTTTATAGAAGGTGAGGCAATCTGTAAATGTGCTTTTCTTTCTTGCTTTTTTCTCTTTTTCCTTCTTCCTTCCTTCCTTCTTTCCTTCCTTCCTTTTTCTCTTTTCTTTCCTTCCCCTCTTTTTGCTCACTCTGTGTGTGTGTGTATGTGTGTGTGTGTGTGCATCAAGCCATTCCCTAGTACACATTGTGATGTTCTGTTTAACTAACTACCCTTTGGCCTTTCCAACATAGCAGTTTGATGGGAGCAGCCTCTTGAGGTGTATTCTGATTGCTTCCTTTGATGAGGTCACACCAAGATTCTATCAGCTGTTTACTCACCACTCTCTAATAGAAACTGGTTCTTACCTGAGGCTAAGTAACCAGAAATAAAGAAGAAATGCTGGTTTTTTTAGGGGGCAGATTAAGTGTTAGATCTTGTTGCTGAGATGGAAATTAAAATTCTAAGCACAGTTTAGCTGAGGGTACTTTCATTGGGACAGGTGTTTATCACTTTTTCTATATCTAATTTGTCCATTATAACTGCTAAAGGAATACTAATAAACTCTAATATACAACTCCCTTCCCACATGTAGGTTTTTTTTTTTAATTGTTTAATGGAATTTGAAAGAGGTCTTTACCTAAATTTGGATTGTTTTCTGACAAGAGGAGGAATAAAACTGAACGATTATTTTTTGAAGTGCTGGGAATTGAACCAGGGCCTTGCACATGCTAGACAAATGCTCTTCCACCGAACTATACTCTCAGCCCTTGAACCTGAATTAGAAGTAGCATTGGGTAGCAGAAAAAGTATGAATTCAAAACTCCAGGATTCAAAACTGATTTCATCCTTGAGACCTGTCTTGCTTCAAGCAAAATGACTAACCTTGTTTGCCTTCAGCTTCCTCACTTAGAATCAAATTTATTTCATGGATTAAATGTGGCATAAAATAACCTACATTTAACTTAGTTCCTAGTTCATATGCAGCTAATAATCGCCATTAATTTCCATCCCCCTTCCTTTAGTTATGGTTGAATCAATGGCAAAGTTAACAAGTGCAACCATTGGAAGTTTTTATTTTTATATTTTAATATGATACTGAGATTGAAACTAGGACCTTTGCACTGAGCTGCCTCCCTGGCCCTTTTTACTTTTAATTTTAAGATGAGTTCTCACTAAGTGGTTGAGTTACCCAAATTGGGTCTCCCCTTGTCTCAGCATCCTGGAGTGTTGGGATCACCGGCGTGAATCTCCATACCTGGTTTACAGGGAACTGTTCTGTTTGCCTGCCCTATTCTTTTTACATCTACTTATTGTTGTGGCTTTTTTTTTTCCTTTTGTGCACTTTTTTTTTTTTTTTTTACTTTCTAAAACTATGAGATGCTTTAGGTTTCTCCAAGGAATCTTTGTATTAGATACCAAAATTTGGGTGCTAAATGTACTCATGTGTATTATTATTATAGTTTATTCATTACAACAACTTTAGATTATTAGAAAAATTGAAAAGATGGTTCAAAGAGAAACCGTATAACCCATGCTTGCCAATTTTTATGCTGTTACATTTGTTCAAGCATTAAACATCGTACATTATTAACTAAAGGAAAGCCTAGCCTTTTTTCAGCTTTACTAGATCTTTACTTAATGACCTTTTTCTGTTCCAAGGTTTTGTCCAAGATACCACATAAAATTTAATTTTCATCTTTCTAGTGTCCTCTTGTCTGTGACAGTTTCTCGGACTTTCATTGTTTTTGATGAATTTAATGGTTTTGAGAAATACCAGACAGATATTTTGCAAGACACCCCCCTGCTGTGGTTCATCTGATGTTCTCTCATGATTAGCTTAGAGTTATGGTGTTTGGAGAAGACTATCTGGAGATGAAGTGTCACACTTATCATGTCATATCAAAGGTCCATGACTTGGGGCCATTGGTAGTGACCTTGATTATCTACAGTAATGTTTGTCAGGTTTATCCCGCATAAAGTTATTCTCTCTCCCTTGCACAGTGTAGTACTTGGAAAGTAGTCAGTTCCTACATACATTTGTTGGAATTCATTGCACAGAGTCTTTAAGTGACACTTTGTTTTCTTTCTTTTTAATGCTTTGTTTTCTGATATTTATTTTTCTATGCTAGAAACAAAGTGCCTCTTTATATTGTGCAATTTCAAGTTAAGCAAGTACATACTCATTGACTCAGATATTTAGAACAATTGACAATAGGTAGCATATTTTTTATACTGGTGTAATTCCCTTCTCAGTTCTTAAATCTATAGTAATGGAAGCCTGGTTCATTTTTTCCTAATTGAGCACTTTTCTTCGATAGATATTATTATTTCAGTTGAATTGTATCAAAAATATCAATACTAATTGTTACTTTTTATTTTTAATATATCTCGTAATTCTACATGGCAAAATGTTTCCAAATTTCCTGATGGCTGACTAGGAAAACTTCAACACTCATCTTTTAAGGAATAATTGCCCACTCAACACACAAGGCAAACGAGACATACAGTGAAGAGCACGTTTCCCACAATAATTACTAGGTTGTTTCACCGTAAATGGCAGAACTGTACAGCATCACATTAAGTATAAGAATGCATAGAAGCTGAGAGGAGTTTAAAGTTAAAAAGAAAAAACAAAATGCTCCCTGGGGTTTTAATCACTAATTACAGTTCTATAAATAACCATTTCTTGGATTTGGAAGGCATTTGTTCTCCTGGATATGATTTAGCTTGGCATATGGGCTCGCCAGATTTTTTTTTCCTTTTTCTCTTTGTGAACTACTTGAAATAACTGGAGAGGTCAGACGTGAAAACAGGTGGTGAAAATGTTCAAGAGAAAAAGAAAAAAAACAGAAAAAATAATTGTCTGGATTTGCAAACCATTCTACTTAGTGGCCTAAAGGAGTTGACCCAGCACTATATTTAGGTCTTGCAAGATAGATACCATAACATACTGTTTACAGGCACTTATTTTCTGAATAACTACTGTGTTTTCATCGAAAAAATTTAAACCAGTTTGTTGAAGCACCTGGTGTTTTCATGTATAAGAAGACCTCAAATGATCAGTGGGAACGACTTAAAAAATAATTTCAACCGAGAGAGAAGTACAGTATAGCTCTTTTTCTCCTTTTTTGAATAAAAATTTCTATGCATTTCAAAGCCAGCAACAAAACTTTAATATATTTATGATAACACACATGGAATTTTTTTAGGAAAAGTGATATTTTAAAATCAAATTTGCATAATTTCTGAAAGGCTTATAGTTATCTGCCAAAATTTGTATTCTGTTTTATATATCAGTGTTCTGTGTAATTTAGGATTATATCTATTTTGAAGATCCTCCTGGATCTGAGATTATTATCTATTTCCTACTATTTGAAGGAACGTTAACACCCAGATACTAGTTACGTCACCTTTTTTGACAGAATATAAATCCATGCAAAACATAATTAGGTGATTTCAAGGCATTTCCTGAGGAATTAGAAAAATCTCTTCATCTTTAACTTCAAAGGGAGTTATGGTTGAATGTCTCCGAGTTAAAAGTTCCACTCCAATTCAAAAATAATACAGCTTCTTTACTTCACAGTGTTCAAATTTTTTCCTGAAGTTACTCAATGTTTTACACATATCTTTTCATATTTTTTGAAGGTGGATGAGAACTTAACATTTTATTCTTACATTATTTAGTAGAGTAGTAGAGTAGGAGCTTGGGGCACTGAGGTTGAAGTCGAAGGGTTTGCTAAAGTGCTTGGAATTTTAATCTAGAACTCATTCTACCAGTACCTTATATTAAGGTTCTGAAAATTTAAGGTTAATGTTAGTTTAGTAATCTTTAGTAATATTCCAGAAGAATCTCTCTGCTCCCTGTCTTGATTTCTGTCAAAACACAATAGACCCCTTTATGACAAAGAAAACTGTTCATCAAGTAAAACCTAAGTTTATTAGGTCTTCTAATAAAGTGGAAAACAAACCTGACAGTCTCAGCAGTATATTGGAAGAGGAACTCAAGGAGGATATTTACAGGATTTAGCCCTGGACTGGGGGATTTTGTGGTGAATTTCTCAAGGGAAGATGAAGTTTGGGGTTTGGCAGAGTTTATGGCATACGCACTTTGGCTAGTCTTGATGAGAAAGCTGTTAGTCCACAGCCTTGTCTTGAAGGAGTAAGTACTGCGTTTCTTGAGTAATAAGCCAAGTTATGGTATGCTTATTCCCATTACTATTTCACACAGAGAAAGGAAACTATGCCTGGTTCTAGGACTGGTTAACATAGGAAAGGAGCTTATGTTGGTTTCAAGCCTCCACACATACACATTCATACTCTCAGCATACCTCATTGATTTCACTCCTGATATCCCACTGCTAGTACTATAGTTTAATCACCATCTTCTGTCACCTACAGTGTCTTAACAATCTTTTCATTAAGATCTTGCCTTTTCCTTTCTTTTCTTTTAAAAAAATGCATTCTCTTTATAATTGCCAACTGATCAAATTTCTCCTACTCAAAATTTTCAAAGGTTTCTCACTGCATTCCTTCAGCAAGTGGTGTCTGTTGGGTATTTTCAGGAAAAAGTTATCCAAGTACTCCTACCCACTATATCTTGGCATGTCCAGGGAAAACACAGTGTAGTCAAGCAGTGGGATGAAACGATGCTTTGCTCACATAGAGAAATAATAGCGCCTCCGCTTCATCAGTGGGGCTGTGTTGTCCATAGCTCACAGGTCCCTCCTCTCAGCCGACCCAGGGCAGTTGACTTGCATGCTCTCCTCTCATGCTGTAGCAGAAAGATCCTGTTCCCTTCCTCCAACACGCAGACAAGGGACAGAGACTATTGGTGTTGGCCAGTTGTCCCATTAATTGACTCACATCTTTAAGTAGAACATACTGAACCTGAAAGGGGAAAATCTATTCTGATACAGTGTGATAAGAACAGCACAGGTTGTGAGGACTCTTTATCTTCTGAGAAGAAAGGGTTCTAGGACAAGCAAGGAACTGCCTTTCCCAACAGCATACAGAATGAAATCAAAACCTCTTGCATTAACATAGAAAGTTTGTGCATAGTCCCGTTCCTACTGTCCTTTATGACATCAACTGTCACTATCCTCCCTGTGTCCAGCATTGTGTTCCGTCCATAAGAGGCTTCCTTTTGCTCCTGCATTACAGCCTATGGACTATTTCTCTAACTTGTTTGGTTTATCTCTGCCCCTAGTCTTAGGAGAGTTGTCTCCTTCTTGTAATTGAGATTTCATTTCAAAGATTATTGCAACTTCCTCATTTACTAAATCCATGGTGGTCCTTTTGTCCCAGATATTGTGTGATGTAATTCTCTACATTATAATTTGGATCTAAAATGTCTCCCAAAATTCTCATGTATGTAGAAGGTGATTGTATTATGGGGGTGCCGTACTCATCAGTGAATTCATCCACTGATGAATTCAATAGCTGAATGAGTGGTTCGCAGGTGGAGCTTTGCTAGAGGCAGGTCATTGTAGGCTTGATCTGGAGCAGTGTATTATTATTATTTTTTTTTAGTGTATTATTATTGTCCCTTTCTCTTCCCTTCCTCCTTTCTGACTCTTGGCTACCATGCATTGAGCACCTTCTCCTGTGCCATAACCCTCTGCCATCCTCTTTCTGCCTTGGAGCCAGCCAACCATGGACTGAAACCATGAGCTAAAATAAACCTCTCCTCCTTTAAATTGTAGGTGTTACATATTTTGTCCCAGTGATGAGAAAGTGACAAACACACCCTACTTTCTTATATGATTTACCATTGTTTGAAATCATTTTGTTTACTTACTAGCTCACTTTTGTTTGTCTTCCTTTCTACAGAATGCAAGTAGGGACCTTTGTTTCATTTAATTCTGTATCTCCAGTGCCTAGACAATTGCCTTGTACCTAGAAAACATTTAAAAAATATTTGTTTCATTCAGTCTGTGAGTGTTTACGGGAACATTCTCATATATTGCCGATACAGTGCATTTTAGGACAAAATTTGATGATCTGTATTAATAATAGAAGCATTCATGCCCTTTGATAGTTGCAGTCATCCTGCAACTATTCTTGCACATATACAAAATAAGGTATATGAAATGTTATTTATTGTGCAGAAAAGAATTAACACTGCAAGCCTAAGGCTGCCATCTTAGGCTTGCTTGCAAAGTTAGCTTTCAGCTGGCATCTGAGAATTGGCTGGTAAACAATGGCCTGCACTGGTATGAAACTTTCCCTAAGTGATAAGGCTGTTTTAGACACTTGAGAACTAAACATCTATTTTTCTTCCAAAGATTTGGAATTTTAGTGGTTGCTAGGCAGGGGATACGTAAGTGACTATTCCCCAGAAAGGACCTGGGCACTGAGATGCTGCTGGATTTCTTTGGGAGGAAATACTAGAAGCACTGTAAATGTTCCTTCTTTTTTTGCTGCTGAAGAAAAGAAGAATACTATCAGTGTGTCCTCTACTGGGAGGAAAAGGACACGGAAAGCTTATGCATGTATTTCTCCCAACTTCACTTGTATTTTTACCCCCTTGCTGATTCTGTTATGTATTCTTTTGGTGTTATATACTTTAGCTGTTAGTAGAACTACATTCTGAGACTTTTGAGTCCTTCGAGTGAATCATGGTATATGTGGACAATTGGGGGGGCCCTGAAACATTCATTATAAACTTTTTTCCTAGGAAAATATTAAAATAGGTAAAATGTTCATGTATAGAGGGCTTTGTGGCATAAACATAGATGGAAATGGTATACACCATTTCTATATGAAGTAATCCTATCTACTGATTTGGAATATTGGTCAAGCATCTTGTTAAGGGGAAACAATCAGGATTAAAAGTGATTTATGTAGTACCTTGAATTCTACTATTTGTGTGCATATATTCATATGTATGTTTCAAATGTATAGAAAAATCACTGGAAATGTCTTCAAGAATCTGACAATGGCGCTTACATCTGAGCAGCAGAACTTTGTGGCTATGAGGAAACAAAGGGAAAAGAGGTTTTACTGTTGATTCTGTAATATCTACAATGTTGGCCAGTAGCCATACGTAGCTATTTAATTATTTTAATCCAATTAAAAATAAATTTAGTGCTTCAGAACTAATGGTTACATTTCAAGGTATAATGTCCACACATGGATAGAGGCTACTATGTTGAAAAACACAGGTACAGAACATTTCCGTCTTCACAGAATGATGTTTTGGATGGCACTGATCTATATCATATTTTACAGTTTATGTATATGTAATGTATGTCATATATGTGTTTTATTATTCAAAAGCTAATAAAACAAAAATATTAGTTGAATGGATAAATGACAAGTGTTGACTAAAAAGTCTCTAGTGAGACACTGTTTTAAGAATCTGAACAAGTAAGACTGAGTCACCCATTTTCCGTTGGAAGTTTATATCTAATTAAAGTAGGAAAGATAAACAGCCTTTTCAATTTTCAGCACCTTTTTATAAAAGCAGATCTTTAGTTTAGGGTAGCTTTAGGTAGACCTTGGAAATCCCGGCAAATTTACCAAGGACTGTGCCAATGGGCATAGAGTGGATTATTGGCTTCTCCCCATTACCAGCTCCAGCAATTTATGTCATGGTCCTTAGACTAGCTCTAACACAGTAGTGTGCACAGTAAAACAAACCTCTTCCTTGTGTGCCCTCCTTTCTTGGTCTCCTTCAATAAATAACTCTTTTAACCTTTAGAAATTATAATTAGTTTTGTTTGCTTGAGTGGTGAGACGTCAGCAATGGCACTATTAGTATTTTTACAGTTCAGTTCATTATTTATTAAGTACCTACTGAATAATAAATGGATATTATCCTTGACATCCTTATGATACAGTATGAAATTTGGGAAGAGGAACAGATTGTGTTCATATACTAGTGTTAAATGGTGCCAAGGTAAATGTTTTTTCAAGGTGCAATGAGACGTGGGAGAAAGGTTGTCTGACCCAACTGTGAAGGATATGTGAGACATTTTAGGTGGAGAGTGTGGGAAGAATGTTCTAGGAAGACGACAGGTTACCTTGGCAAAGACAAGAGGATTCTGATGGTATCGATTTGGGAGCCCCACAGTTGTTGAGTTCTTGAACTCAAAACTACAGATTAAAAACGAGGACAAGAAGTGACCAAAAATGCCGCTAAGAGTTAAGTGGTGGAAAGCCTGGGGTTAAGTGCTGAGTAGGCTGGATTGTAGCTGGTAAGAATTAGGAAACCAGAAAAGATTTTGGGAGCAGGAGTATCAGATTTGTGTAGATTTCTCTGATTGCACATGGAGGGATGGATTTAGAGAGGCAACATCCAGACAAGGATCCCCATTAGTGGGTGGCTGTCAGTCCTGATGAAAGCTGATAAGGGCTTTTCTTTTTAAATTAATGCTTTTCTTTTGGCATTTCTCTCTTCCTTTTCTCAACTTTTTCTACTTTGCCACTTGAGTTCTTGAGATCATCTCTCAAATACCCTTCTTGAATCCAAGTCTGCTACTAGGAAAAGAAAAGAAGTAAATGGTCAGTACAGTCAAATGCTGTGCAAAAATCCAGTAAGATAATAATGGGAAATTATCACTGACTTCCCTCAGTATGAAAATCCTTGGTTTCCTCAGACACACAGTTTTGGTGGAGTGCTGAGAGCAGAATCCAGATTGCAGAGAACCTAGGAGTGGTTTGCAAGTAGTGAAGAAGGAAAATGAATGTAGATGAAGCTTTCAAAACTTATGTGGCAAGTGATATGGTCACAGCCAGAATGGGTCATAAATTCAAGGCTAGAACTTTTCTAGAGTAGATGATTCTACAGTGGTTATATCAGACAATATTATGACTTTACCCGTTACACAGCTGCTTCTCAAATAATCTTAAGTGGCTTATAAAACATCACCAGGGTAGAAGAATGGTTGTGAGATGGAAAAAAGTAGATTATTGACAGAGTCATTAGAGTTCCTGGATTCAGTCATGCCTGAAGCTTCCAGATTTCTCAGTTAAATGGCTTGAGCCAGACTGAATTAGCTTCTGTAACTTTCAAATTGTGAGTAGTACAGATCTTTTTTCCTTAAGGCAAACTGGAAACATTTCTGTTTTTACGGCATGTGTCTGTGTAGTCACATAAGTAAACACGTGTGCACACACAAAATTATTACAGTACTACAAGACCAAAAGAGCCAATCAGCAGAATGTCATAAAAGGGAATACATGATGCACCAAAGTTCTTGAGAGGATGGTAACTGCAACCAAGAACTTGAGTAGAATGACTTCTCAAAGTATTTTTTTTTTATAATATGCTAGTATGAACATTTTAAGCCACACAGAAAAGTTGGAGAATTATAAATGTAGCAATCATATATCTGCTACATAAATTTTGTCATTAAGGCTTTGCTATGTTTTCTATTTTTGTTTTATCCTCCATCTCATGTCTATCCCTCTGGTCGTCTGTGGAATCATCTGAACTTTTAAAAATATATTTCAAAATGGATTTCAGATGTTTGTAAACTTTATTCATGAATACTTTAGAATACACATTATTATACATATTTATATCCAAAGTTCTTAACCATTGTGAGTACCTAATACATTGAAAATAGTTATCAGTTATACCTGTTATTATACTATGTTTTACTTACTTTTTTGTACTATCATAATTTTAAGTGTTTTTTATGTTTCTTTAATATTTTAGGTGATATATTCATGTTTCTCTCATGAGAGCATGACTCATTAGAAGTATTTCTGAAAATAATCAACTGATATTTATTTTTAATATGTTGGGTTATAGAGAAGTTAGAAATTGTCATGAATAAGGCTCTGAGGTTTGACGAATGTCTACTGTGGTCTTGAAAATCAATTGCATTCCACTGATTCTTATGCTGCTACATTACTAACAGGCTTGTAATTGACTATGGTGGAGTTTCAATTAATTCCTTTCCCAATAATATCTTGACCTCAGAAGGCATTATGAGCTTAGGCCGATTAAGAGCCTCGTCTGTATAGCAATGTCTGCTAGAGTATTTTTTTTGAGAAAATATAGTTAAATATTCCATAGAGATAAATATTTTGTACAAGAATGTGCCTTGGTCCTTATCCTAGCTTTTCATGATATCTAAATACTATATCTATCCCTGCGTTTTCTTCCTGATCACACAAGAGACCTTTTTGTTGACCTAAAGGGGCTCCGTCACTGACACACAAAGGACTAGGGTAGAGGCCGGGAATATGGGGCTGAATACAAATTATATTCCTATCCATTTACATTGCTCACATTTATGTGATTTCTAAAAGTAAGTCATATGTGTGTTAGTGTTCTCTTTTTTATAAGATTGAACAAAAGTGTCTCGCCAATTAGACATGCATAAACAATTTATCTGAAAAAGTGTATCACTACAATGTGTTCAGCAGCCTTCTCTTTCCTCTGTGACTCTTTCCTCCAGCTGTGCTCTGGATACCAGTTTTTCTCTCCTCATATTCCATTATCATCACATATGCCCTTTCTCTGGAACTTTTGATGTCACCCTCTCTATGTTCCATTTCCTCTCAGCACATAAGCAAATAGCTCTTAGTGTTCTTAAAAAATTTTTGAAAGGTCTTTGTTTCCCTCTGAAAGCCATCTTACCTCTTATTCCCCCTTCCATGACTTGTCCACATTTACTTTCTTCCTCCTTTCTCTCTTTTATTCTTTAGTTTACTGCAATGTGACTTCATTTTTCACTCTCCAATGACAGTTATTTTCTCCAAACTCAATTAGTAGAGATTATCCAGTCTTAATTCTACTTAATTTATTTTGCAGCCTAATAGCTAATATTTATTAAAGGCCTATTATATGTCAGGATTTAATTGAAATGTGAACGGGCTGTAATAAGGTTACAGTTTTTATCCCTGTTCATCACTCAGGAGACAAAAGAGAAAGGTTAGAATAGTTCCTTAGAGTCACCCAAAATTAAGTAGTGGAGTCAGATTCCCAAGCCAAGCAAGGGACCTGAGTTGCTGGATGTGGGACACCATTGCTATTCTTCTCATCCTCTAATCAGTGGACATCTTCACTTCATTTTCTTTCTCTCAAATTTGTCCCATTTTTTCACTTTGCTGCCATTTTGGGGCTTGGATTACATTTCTCTCCCACCAGAATTAATCAATATACTTCCTAACCAGCCTCTGTGCTTCCATGGTTCTCCAGTCTACTCCCTTCTCCAGCCTGCCATCAGGGTGGCCTTGTTGAAGTTCAGGTCTGATTGTGCTAATTGCTCTGCTTAAAATCCTTCCATGGCTTCTGGATTTTTACCTAAAGCACACGTTCATTCATGTAGTCTAAAAGGAGCTTTAAGATGTAAATCTTGTCGGATTAACCTCTTGGGTTTCCTCTCTGGCCATTCTCCATCTGCCTGTGTGGATTCTGGTCCCTGGCTCATGCTCTCTCTTGCTTCAGGCTCTTTTACTAAGGCTCATCTTTGCTTTTCCTGGGAAGTACTTGCCTTTGGCCCCTTTACTCTGGTTTCCTGGGCACCTTCTCTTGGCCCCCTTGTGTTGGGTTCCATGGCCCTTGGTGCCCTCAGAGCTACTTCCCTATACCTGAAGCCTCACACTCACATTTTGTATCTTAATTACCTTTTGAATGTTGCTTTCTCCATCAGAGCGTGTCCTCACTAAACATAACATATAGCACATGATAGGTGCTCATTAAATCATAGTTGAATAATCTAATGAAAGTGAAATATTCTAAAAATTTTAATATTAAAATATGAGCATGCAAATACATTTAAATTCGTTTCATGATAATTTTTTTCCTCCTTTTATTGATTTATAAAATGGGAGTATCAGAGGTATCACTGTTAATTTGCTTATACCTATAAATTTAAAGGGATAACATTCTGCACAAATTATACCCTTCAAAATCGATAAAGAATTTTTGTTATTAAGAAAAAATTAGATTAAATATTTTATGGGCACTTGTTCCCTCCTATTCATACTTTTGCTTTTAATCCATTTTATGGAGAAATGAAATAGTTTAGGATAAAATATTAGCTAGGTGGAAGTGGTTTTTTTTGTTTTTTTTTTTGTTTTGTTTTTGTTTTTTTTTTTTTTTTGGTGGTACCAGGGATCGAACTCAGGCCCTTGTGCTTGCAAGGCAAGCACTCTAATCACTGAGCTAAATCCCCAGCCCCGGAAGTGTTTATTTTGCTTGAATAATAACACCATGATCTTATAGCTTTTCAATTGGTAATTGACAGGAAGAAATAATACAACATCCAAAAAGAAATGGTACATTTTATGTATAGAAGAATTTATCAAAAGCAAAGGATTTATTTCCATTTGATTTTGAACAGAAATTATTCTATCCATTTTTGCTTTGCTTGAAGAGCCATAAAAAACAAGGAAGTTTCAATTTATTGAGTTTGTGGCTCTTGATTCACTCCTTTTCTCCAGCAATTATTTTTCTTGAAACTCAGTAGTTTAATTTTGCTTTATGTTCCCTTATAAACTGTTCACTTCTATCTGTTCTAGTATTTTAATGAGTTTTTTGACATTTCTTGACATAAAACTTGTATGTGACTTCTTGAAAGTTTTACCATCATCTTGTATTCGTGTGTGTGTGTGTGTGTGTGTGTGTGTGTGTGTGTGTCTGTGTGTGTATCTCAGTCAGGATATTGGGTTATGCTGAGGTAACAACTACAAATATCAATATTAGAAATTTGCTATTAGAATAATCCAAATTTATAAGGATTGGGCTCATGATAACTCTTTAGGTTATCAGATAACTCTCAGGTTGACAGAATAGTTGCCCATCTTGAATGTGATTGGCCACCATCCTAGAAGGAGTAAAAGAAAGCTTGAGCAGCTTCCTCTGACAGGTAAATGTTCTGGGCTGGAAATGACATACTTCATTTGAGCTCGTGACTCGATGACCAGACATAATCACCTGGCTCCATTCACAGGGACACCCTGATGTTCCTGGAAGTGGAAGCGCTAGATATACACAACAACTAAGCTGACCACCGCAGTATTGCCTGACGCTGTCACTCCCCAGATAACTGGACTTCCATCGTTCCTTTATAACACTCTTCCTAGCATTTTCAAGAGCTAGCATTATTAACATTTTGCCAA
>PVJO010024434.1:0-24386 GCA_004026905.1 Hystrix cristata | reverse complement strand
CCACAGACGAATTTTAAGGCATAACTAGCATTTTAATAAATCTGAGATATGTAAGGAATAAACGATGTGTGAATCTTTTTGATTAGAAAAATGTACCCCACTAGAATTGTAAAAAGGTCTGTATCAATTTCACATGATGATACTATCTGTTGCTATCATCACAAATAGCAAATGTGTCAGTGTTTGCCAGCTGTCATATAAAGTATATGAACGGGAACCATTTTTTTAAAGTCTGTTTTCTTGGCAATTATCTTTCCTCGAGTACTCAACAAAAATAAACAAAAAGTGTAATAGAGAAAGGCATTGCTAAAAATGAAAATAACCATGGCAGAGGGAAATATTTCTTTTGTATTTATATTTTAGAGTGATTTGACACATTGTGGATACTATATTTGAAATATAATGAAAATAGAAAACTATTTATAACCCATCTCAAACTACTTTACAGTCTGACACATGTTTAATAAGTCTTCTTTCTTTCCTCAGTGTGTCCTCCTCTCCCACCCTTTCCTCCTTCCTTTCTTTTTACCTTACTTCTGCCATTCATCGGTCTGTACATAGCCTTAGATATGAACAATTTATTACTTTCAACAGGTAGTTGGAAGTAGTCACTATATTTTGTACCACACTATTGGTAGAGCCAGTGGTGTGCTTTAAATTTAAAAATATACTATAAGCAATTTCCATGTCAATTACTTTTAAACTGGAAAATATTCCAATATATTAGTATACAATTATTTAACAAAGTTCTTATTTTAAAACTTTATTTTTACACTTTGCATAGTTTTAAACTGTGTTATGGATAATTCTGAACAGAAATCATTGCATGTATCTCACATTATTTCCTTAGGTTCAAAATTCAAATTTCCAGAGGTAAATTTACTGAATCAAAAGTTATGAATTTCATTGCTAAATTTTGAGGAATTATATCATAGGTTTAATTGTCCTTGAGAAGTTTTTCAATTTTTTTCCTCACTTCGTGCCCTACAAAAAAACTTATAAAAGGATTATTGCCAATTAGGTGTTCTATTTAATTTTAAAATATTTTAATTTGTATGGTAACTATTGTATTTTTCTTTACTAGTGTTATGCAAGTAATTATCACATACTTATAGCTGTATTTTCCTTGTGTGTTTGAAGGTATAGTTTTTAGCAAAAATATATTTCAATACTTTGAATAAAAGGATTATATGTTACTTTTATGACAATTAGTATTTTTTCAAATTGCAGACAATGTGATTTGCTTTATACTGGGTATTGGAGTTTGACTTTTGAGGGGTTAATCATATATTCTGTGACCTTAATGACATTAATGAAAAACTTGCTGGGTATCTTAGGTACATCTATCTTATGCTGATAGGAAAAAACAAAAAAAACCAACAAAACAACTTGGTTGTATCTAGTGCTGTATTTCGGAATCTTCAAAATTCCTTAAATGCTGATCTGTTGAAGTGTCATCCCCTGGGTTACACTATTGAGAGGTAGTAGAATTTAAGAGGTTTAACTTCCTGGAGGTGTTAGGTCTGTTGTGAATTAGATCTAGGATGTCCTCCAAGTGTCTCACGCACTCAGAGGTGGGGCTTTGGGAGGTGATGGGATGATGGGGACACTATACTCACCAGTGAATTAACCCTTTTATGTGTTCATAGCTAAATGTTACTAGCTGTTAGGAACTGGGGCTCCATTGGAAGAGGTGATATCTCCCCACCCAGCTCCTCTTTCTCTCAGCTTCCTGGCTCCCCTTTGGTGAGCAGCTTTTCTCCACCTGACCTTCCATCATGCCTTGGAGCCAGATGACCATGAACTGAATCTCCCAAACTGTGAGCCAAATTAAACCTCTCCTCATGCAGTTAAGCTGTGAGTATCATCAGGTATTTTGTTTCAACAATGGGGAAGGTGACTGATACAAGGATATCAAGGTATTGTTTTCAAAGGACTAATGGGACTCTCCTCTTGCTCTTTTACTTCCATGAAATGAATGCTTTTCCTTTGCCATGAACTCATACCATGTTGTGTGCTTTCCCATAGGCCAAAAGTAACAGGACCAGCTGATCTCCAAAACTGTGAGTTAGAATAAACTTTTTATTCTTAGAAGTTGAGTATCTCAGAAATTTGATAAACACCAGATTTATTATTCATTTTTAGGTGGTGAATTCAATTTCTGTTTCACTGAAAATAGACACAGGTTTCTGCCTCTACACCTTCTCAATCAGTACTTGGATCTAGTAGTCCATCTTTTCTCCTGTTATTAATACTTCTTTTTCTTTTCCAGCAGGTAATCTCATATTCACTACCTCGTGCCCCGCTTGACTACTCTTGGGGATGACTCAGTCTTCTACCTTCCTTACCATGAGTCCACAGCTGTTCCCACTTTGCACCTTCATCTCTATCAGGATATAAACTTGCAGTACCCAGTACATCAGCCACCAGGAAAAAAAAAAAAAAGACTCTTCTCTGGAGATGTCTTCTCCCTTTTGCTTCTGCTATGTTTATTTTCTTTGCTGAAGCAAAACTCGTTGAGAGAGTTGTATATCGTATTAGGTTGACCCACTATCTCATTTACCTGAGATAGTCATAGTTTATATCTATTGACCCATCTAAAACTAAGCTTTATCCGGCAAATGAATCTGTTTTAAATGAAATATTCAGTGCTCTCCCTGGTTTTTGTGCTTTCATTTCTTTCTTCCCTTTCTTTCTTCAGTACCTTCCTTTAAGACGTTTGGCTTAATACCATTTCACGAATGGAATTTCTCAATTGCGTGGTCTCTGCCTTGCTAAAATCCTCACTATTTTGAACTGTTGGCATCATTTTATGTGTTTGATCTCAAATTCTTTTTTAAACTTTTCATCAGTTTTAGCACATGTTTTCTGTTCCCACCCTTCTTACTATCACTTCTCAACTATGGCCATTCTCTCTTGAGTTTTGAGCCCTTAACCAGTCAGGTGTCCTGGATCTGGCCCTTAGATCTTTTCTATTTTATGTAGTTACCTCCTTATAGAAAATATGAGAAATTATTTCTAATCCTTATATGTTATTCTTTACTTTCATAATTATGCTTGTTAATATCTCCAGAAAAATACTGAGCAGAAGTGGCAAAAGGGACATCTTCATTTTATGTTTTTTTTTCATTTTCTTTCCCCTAGAATTGCATGCCCTGATAAAAAATTAACACCTCAGTTTTTGTCTCAGCTCAAGGTTTTAAGAAATCTGAATTAAGATAAATGGTGTTAAATCTTAGAAATTCGTTTATAATCTAATATAAATAAACATCTTTATTTCTGACCTATTCTGAATACTGCTTGCATGTTGATTATTTCATTACCTTCTTCTTGTTTGTGACAATGAATTGCTGCCACTTTCTCTCTGACAATCTGGAGTTCCCACCGAGTCCACTGACTTTAGGGAGCCCCTCTCAATGGCAGAATCTCTCATCTGCTAACTTCATAGTCTCCTTGCAGACACTGTCCCACAAGCAGACTTTAGATATGCTGGGACTCTTCATCTCTGTCACTGATGATGGTTAATACAGTGTTCTCTCAGTCCTTTCAGTAGACATAATTGAAGAATCGGCGATTGAGTAGAGAACTTTAAACCTGACCTGATTTTTCTATCTTCTTAATACTTTGTACTATTTATTTTATTAATGAATACTCTGACTGAAGCTTCCCCTTTCCAGAATGAGCTACACATGAAATTTGGATTCATTACTAAATGAATGATTTCCACTAGCTTGTTACATCCAGTAAAAAAAAAAAAAAGGTATGTTTTTTGTTTCTAGGTCCAGTGACATGAGTATTGATTTCCACATAGGATTCCATAATTCTTATATAATAAATAAAAAAAAAAAACTCACTCTTTTGGTATGTAAATTCTACCAGCGTTCAGATTTTACAGTTGTCTATATAAGACAAGATGAAAGTTTATGAGTTGGGAGACTAACAGGGTGGTAGAGATTAGGCATGAAAAGAGTGTCATTTACTTGCGAGGAACCTAACTCAAATGAGTGACTTACAGTTTCCTGATCAGTATCCAAACATAATATTCAGAGTATACAAATTCTGCTTTCAAAGTAGCTATGGGGAAAATCTAGATTGATATTCTGAGAGTCAGATAAATATACAAAAAAAATTCTTCTATTTCTTGGGATTTCAAACTTCATTAACCTTTTGTATAACAACCTGCACAGACTGTGAATTTAATGTGTATTGAACTTTAGAAAAGTCCAAGGTTAAAGTCTGCTTTACATTTTTGGCTAAATATATTTTTAAACTACAGAGACAAAATTCCACCTCCATTTTTACCTTTACTATTAGCACGATTATGGGCATGAAATATCTTCAGATCTGCTGATCAGGGCACTATCCTAGAGATGGATTAACATGAAGAAAAGATACTTTGGCACAGGAAATATATAAAATTGTATTATTGTAGTTTCTTAGCAAGAAAAAAAAATCTTGTTTAGCCACTTTTGTTTGTCTCTATCTCAATTGGTTGAAGACCTATTCTGATATTGTATCCATGATTCTCATAGAAGTTCAGTTTTCTTTCCTGAAAAGAGTAAAATGGGTTTTTTTTTTATACTAGGTGATTTTATTATGCGTTATATTAAACACAGCACAGATTGCATGCTGTGCATATTGATTATTTAGAAATAGATTTCTGTGAAAAAAGAAAGCACTTTCACAGTCTTCAAAATTAGTCTTCGTTTACACATTTCTGCTAATGCAGGTTTAATGAGTAGTTCTAACAGTTTCTCAGGTTTGTTGGTTGTAAAACAAAACCAACCGTAAAAGAAAAACAAAAGAAAAAACTCCACACATTTTACAGTTCTGTTTTTTGTAGAAGCATCAGTTTTCTATGCACAAGGGGGTTTGAAATACCGCACATTGCAAGTAATTTATATTCTTGTTGTCTCTTAGTTTAATTTATTCAAAGCAGAGGAAAACATTCTGCTTTTTTTGAGTAAGATATACAAAATAATAATGTCCCTAAGTGTCTTATTTATCGTGATGGCAAAGTTCACATCTTCAGCAAATGAACACGAGGACTGTCTATTATTTACTCCAAAGGGCACAACTGTGTTTGGCACAGAACACAAAGCTAGACATGTAGGCATAGTGCCAAGCTGCAGCTCACCAAAGTCCGCACAGGTCCGCTGAGTGCTGATCTTCAACCGAAAGTGGTATTATGAACAACTAGAATCAGACTAGTGAAAACAGCCTGACACTCAGCACGCGTGGAAGAAATAGCTGAACTGCATATGCGGACACTCTGATCATATTTTTATGAATCTTCTGATGCAAGAAAACATTCACCAAAGAGTTTTATTTATATAGTAAATTTGGAAAATATGAATCAGTATCCCATGTTTGTAATCGTGACCACTGTAACAAAATTTATTTATTTATATATCATAGGAATTAACTTTGAAATTGAATTGAAGAAACTGTCAAAAATTGAGTTAAAAAATTAAGTTCACAAATATAGATCCTTTTTCAAGACATAATGGAATATAATGATAAAGAAATTTTAGAAATAATGGAGATGAAAACTTAATATATTGAATAAGAATTATACCATGCAATGCTTAATATTTTAAGGAATGTTAAAGGAAAAAAGCAAGAATTTATTTTCATATGATCAGCAGATACAAACTGAGAAAAAAATGTGTGATACAAAATGAGAGGCACTAAGCAAGACATATGACCACCCCCAAAACACTGAAAGTAATAAAACATATATGCATATAATATATATTGTATAATTTATATTGCTACCTGACATATATACATTGTATATTTATATCAATCCATGCTGAGTATTTTTCTAGAACTATAAATTAAATAATACAATATTTTAATGAGAATTCTGATATTCATTGTAGGCCAGAGTTTTTAGTTAATTGAGATGTATAACATTGTTTGGGGAAAATTTACTAAAATAGTCAATAAAACTAATCTTTTCTTATGAATGTGAATATGAACCTATATTTACAGAGGATGATAATAATCACTTTGAAATCTTCTTAATCAAGTTTATATCTGGTCATATTTTCATATTCTTTGGAGTATCATAGGTGTTAACTATTGAACAAAATATACAGAGGTATGGAATCTTGTAGAAATCTACACATTTCTCCTGATTTTATCTTTGAATTTTCATTGACAAACTAGTCTCTCATGAGATATAAATTTAAGATGTTTTCATTTTCCCAATAATATCTGTCACTAGTCTCTTAGAAACTCACTTTTCATCACAGATACAGAACACCAAAAAGTATAATTTTCTGAGAAACGATTTTGTTCTGTCAACTATTGGGAATGAAATTGCAATATTTGAATAGCCGTCTCTCTTTTCATTATTCTAGGCTGCCTAATGATTTGTACAATCAAATAACACACCTGAAATGACCACAATGAAACCATTTAATCCTTTAGTTCTTTATATTTCAACATTTTTATGAATCTTAGAGAAACTAAAACCTAGAAATACATATCAAACAATTATATTTTATTTCATGTAAAGAAAAATCAAGAAATTATATTCATTAATTAGTATACTTTTGATATGCAAATAATTTTACAATAATTTATAAAAATAATTTATAACATTTCATAGTACTTTTTTGAGTTGGAAAAATATTGTAATTTTATGCCATCATAATATTTCTCCACAATTTTTATAAGTTATTTGAATCATTGGTTATTGAATGTTCTTTGTCTTAAATAAGGAAATCTTGACTAGTACGGCTAAACCAGAAGGAGAAGGATTTGAATTATCGAAGTCAAAGTAAAGTTAGACAAACAAACTGAATTAGAGTCTCTGAAAATCATGGGATGAGCCAGTCAAATACCAGAACTCACTATAGGTTGCATCTCAGATAGTCTTTGCACAGTATTAAACATTCTGTTATAATGAATTCTACTTTCATTCACCTGGCTAAAAATATGACAATCAGAGTTTTTAATTTTCTATTTTTAAGATTTAAAAACCTGTGAAAATAAGAATTAGATGTCTTTGGTTCAAAGTCTAAACTTTTTGTGTTCTCTCCATCAGTTTTTAACCCTGAACCAGCAAACTGGGACTAGTGTGATAGAGTCACTTACAGAGTCAGAAACAGAAAACATTTTTTTTCCACTTTAGTCTTTTAACTTAACGTTTTTATTTTAATTAATCTTTGTTTCACACTGACTGGAAATCTTTAGACACTTTCATAGAAATTTTAGTACAGGGCATATTCTCTTCAGGTGTTTAATCTCAGTTCACATATGTAATCCTTTTCACATGTGCAGTGCTTAACTTCTTACCATGAGTGTAATGGCAGGTGAGGTGGTGCATTCCTGTTAGGCCAGCCGGGGGGCGGGGGGTGGGGCAGAAGACTGGCATGTGTTAGCCCAGCCTGGGCAATTTAATGACTTAGACTGATCCTATCTCAAAACAATAAAAACATATCTGAAAAGGGACTGGAGATATAATTTAGTTCAAAGGTCTGAGGTTCAATACCTAGCACTGCAAAAAAAGGCATAAAATAAAAGTTTCCAGTAATTAAAATCCTCTTGATTGTTCCTTTTATCACAAAATATGATGTAGTATAAAGTGATCTCTCAATAAGTCAAATGAAAACATCTAGGTTTTTTCCAGTATGTGAAGGGACATGTAACTTCTTCACTTGACCTCAGGGCATGCTGTGTACATTAATATCTGTGTATCAGTACCACCTCTAATCACATGCAGTCTTAAGAAATGTTCATTTTATAAAAGATAAAGAGGAATTAAGTCTTACTAGGGGAAAGTAGAAACATACTTCAGATTAGCACTGATAGGAACAAAGGATATCTTCAGAGCTGCTATGAGTTTAAAGAACAGTGTTCATTACAAAAATAGACTTATTACCCAGTGAACAAGTGTTTTATTTACATATAAGACAACAAACTAGTTGTTTAGTCAACGTTAATAGATGTAAATCGAGTTTTAAATGGAAGTAATGAATTGTGTCAAATACGAACAGCAGAGAAGCCAAAAATGTTTTGATCATTTCATATGTTCAAGGTTTAGATGCAATGCATATTTTATAAAAGAAAACTTCATTCAACTTAAATCTATTAAACTCACATACTTTAAATCTATAAAGTTTATACATTTTGACATAGCATAGATATATATAACATTTAGTCCTCAGGTATATGTATCAATTCTCAGACACACGTAGTATAAAACAAACCATAATCCTGAAAAAATAGTTGTTCATGTAACCTATTATAAGCTGATTATTCAAAAGTCTTTGTGATAAACTGACAATTAAAGAAAACCTAACTTTTTAAAAAGTGAACTTTTAGAATAGTAATTTAAAAGCTTAACAGAAGAAAACATAAGGAATTATCTTGATAAGTTATGAAACATTTTTTTAGCCTAATTTTTATACAGGCGGAGTGGCATCTTTAAATATACTCAGACAATGATATGATTTTGATTTTACATAAAAGTATTAAACTTTGAAGTTTGAAAATTATATCCAATGAACAGCCAACTTCATTACATGTAAAATGTTTTAATGACAGCCAACTTCATTACACTTGAAATGTTTTCGTGATATTTGTTGGGCTGGGGCACAATCAGACTACTGGAAAATCAAAGGGGTCACTCATCAGTGAAGAAAACAGAAGCAAACTGGTTCACACAGCTGCTTTTGATGACCCACAGGAAGAGTTTTGTCTTAGTTCCTGAGGACCAAGGGCCTCTCCTCGGGAAAGTTTTCATATATATTAATAAACATTAAAATATAGGATTGTACATTAGAATTTTGATTGTAGCAATCTTAACAATAAAACATTAAACTTTCTTTAGATTAATAAATTATGAATACATTTAATAGTCAAAAGTTTTTCCTTTGTATAAACTATCTGAAGCCAAGAATACTTGAATTTAGCAACTGATGATTTAGATATTGGATTATAAGCACATAGTCTGCCTGCTTTAAAAATGAATTTTGCATTAGTTATGGAAATTGAGATATGAGACAAAGAGTAATACTGTATTATTTTTACTAAAGAAAAGTCTAAAAGCTTCTGTACTTGAAACATAGAAAGCAATAGACGTTGTATCATCTTAATTTTTAAATAAAGGTAAATATCATCTTGATTGACTAATTACTTCCGTTAAATGTATGACATCAATTTAAAAGACATTCTTATTTTTATTTTACTAACCAATTTAAATGAATTCCTTTGCTCAACCACATGCGCAAAAGACATTTGGGCTAATCACCTGGGTGTGTACTTATCTACAAAGTATTTAAATAGAACCTTTTAGAGGATAACATGTACTCTAGATCACATACATACAAGTATATATTATCCAAAACCACATGTGACATTTATGTAACCAAATTCAAGAATGTTGTATGCAGCTTGAGCCCAGCCCTTTTTCTAGCACCGCCTTTGTTTCCTTTAAAATCTCCATTACTGTCGCAAGTTTAGGAATGCTTGACTATCTGTAAAACTGGTTGCGTTTGTTTGTTTCTCTGTTTGTTTTGTTTTTGTTTTTTGTAAAAGTCCAAAGAGAGCCAGAAGTCTGTAAGGGCAAAAAATATCAAAAAGCAAAGAAATAATATGAGCTCAGGGGAGAGAGAGAGAGAGAAAGAGGGAGAGAAAGGGAGAGAGAGAGAGAAAGAGAGAGAGAGAGAAATAGACATTGAAAGAGAGGTCCTAGGAACTTTAGGCAGTCACTGCAAACATACTATCTGAAAGACGGACAAAAGTGTACATGTCACATAAAGCAATTACATTACATCAGAGCACACTTTTCAGTGTATTCATCATGCTAGATTATTATAATCTAATAATCCTTTATTTGAGTTTTAGGTTTATAATCATAGACTAGACCGTATTCTCCCTAGGAGCTTCTGATGATGTAGTGCTGTTTATTTGACACAAATTGTAGCAGAGTTTTTTTAATGCTTTGGTTACTCTAATAATGTACAATTAAGTCAATAAAATTCAGAAGAGAGAAAGAGAGAAGACTAGCAGATTGCTAAATGGTTCTTTGTCCATTTTTTCTCCTTGTTGCAAAACCAATTTGGGGACTTTTTAAAAAAATTTAATTTATATCTAGAGAATTCAGAAAAAAAAAATCCTGGACATTGTCTTTCATCCTCCTTTTAAAATAGTCTCAGTTATGTAAAATGTATCTTTAGGGCAACTTCTGGAATAGACATTGAGTTACTTATAATCCTTTAAGACGTGCGCCTTGGTGATATAGTGGCAAGCGTAGCTACCTTGCATAATCCTGTAAGGTGCACGTCATATTTACTTGTGAAAAGAGATGAAGACGTAACAGAAAAGATAGAATCTTTTTAGGTCCTCTAAAATCTGGGATCACGCAATGTGTCTGTCCAACTAATAAGCTGCGTGTGGCCATTTTCCTGGGATCCACCAGCAGTCACCGTCTCCTAATTGTTGGTACAATTTTCCTTCTCTCCCTGTTCTTTCATGCAGAGATCTGTCTTCTTCTGTGCATTTCTCAACCTGCTGGAAGTACACAAACTTGCTTTCGTCCTTCACAATAGGAAAGAAAAAAAAAAGGCACACGCAAGGGCTGAGTTTTACGAAACAATCACCCCTGAGATCTTTATATTTGTGGATCTGCAACATCTATAAGGAACTCGTGGAGGATGTAAAAAATCTGGAGATGCCTCTTTGACCAGAGCAGCTCTAAAGCACTGCTGTTTAGATACGGAGATAAACACGAGGCTGCGATTGTCCCAAGAAATCAATGAGTAATTGGGTGAGAAGGCACAGCCACCGCATCCCCAGAAGAGTGCTGCGGGAAGCCCTAGCGGCAGAGGTGGTGCCAGGAGCCAGGAAGACTCAGCAAATGTGCAGCAGCCGCCCCAGCTGGCTTGAAATGAGCCCTTCTTATCTAGAGTCTCTGGGAAGTGGGGCACATCTGTGGGCACTCTTGGAGAACCTGGATTATCGCCAGGCCCGCCGAGTGGGCCTCTCCTATGGCCAGGCAGAAGGTGTGCCACAGCTGGCACCTCTGGAGCACGAGGTACCTCCTTCAGGCAGGGTGCTATTGCAGGATGGTAGATTGTGGGCAGGGAGTCTTCCCTCCCCTGTGCAGCTCCCTCCGGCAACTGCAGTTATGCACTCTGCAGAGAGACGAAGGGAAGCAGAGCAAAATTCATCAGAATTTTTAATCGCAAATTAAAGAAATGAGAGAGGTTTGTTTTTTTTATTTTTTGAAGGAAAGATCAAATGATCAAAGTGCAAGGCAGGTCAGGAAGCATGGAAACATTCTTTTATCTGGCTTTAGGGACCTCTAACCACAGAAATAAGAACCAAACTGTGGGGTTTGTAGACGGACAAAGACAAGCTGAGCAATCACAGGACGAGACCTCAGAATAAGGAAGGGCATTCAGCTGTCCTTGGTCAGTGCCTCAGTTTACCTACTGTTGGCTTGCCAAAAGATGCCACCAGATTGTGGCTGAGGAAGTCCCTCAAAGAGGAGATGGTGACCTCAACTCACCATAGCCAATGGGTAGGACGTAGGCTCACTGACCTGGGCCACAGAGAAATGCATTCAAGATGCACAGAAGAGAGGTGGAAGTTGAACAGGACATGCTTGGAGAGAACAGAGCCGCCCCGCGGGAGGGAGGCACACTCTGACCAGGGGTTGGGGGTTTTATGTGCTGTCGGAGTGTCTTCAAGTTGGATGAGCTGGGTGTGCGTGCCTGCTGCCGTCAGGTTACTCTTCGGCGACCCGAGGTGGAATGCTCGGCTGTCCGCCTGTTGGAAGGAGAGATCTGTTGCCCGCTTATAGTGCTGCTTTCCTGAGGATAGAAATCTGTAGGAGGAAAACCAGCTCACAGGAGAAAAGCTCAGGGTCCTCATTTACAGGCCTATTCTGTAAATGAATAAACCTATAAATCTTATTCTTCAGGGGATTTAGCTCAGTGATTAAGGTCCTTGCCTAGCAAGCACAGGCCCTGAGTTTGAGCCCCGGCAAAAAAAAAAAAAAAAAAAAAAAAAAGACTCTTCAGATACATTTTGGAGTAAATTTCCTGGAAAGAAAAAGGTATTATAAACTTGGATATCTAATGTGTCCTGAAAGCCAATTTTAAACTTATGATTTTTCTTCTGTCCTTTCTACCTGTCTAGATTTCTTCTATTCTACCTCAATAGCATACAAGAAAACTCCACATCATGAATTTTATTTCATGTACAAAATTATTAAAATATTACATAAAGCCATCATCAGAGTAGGCTTTTGCTTTTTTAAGGTTTCTTTTCCAGTACTAGAAATTGAAACCAGGAAGTACTGAACTATATTCCCAGTCTTCTCCATTTTTTTTTTTTTCTTTTTTTTGAGACAGGATCTCATTAAGTTGCTCGGGCTGGGTTCTAACTTGGGACTCTCCTGCCCAAGTATAGTGACTTTTATTTTTATTTTTTTTGATAAAAGAAGACAGTTTATTTGATGATGGGAAAAGAGGGAAAGGGGAGATGACATGACAGACAGCTACTCAGAATCAGTAGGGAGGATTGGAAATTGAAATGCTCCCGGAATATGATTTTAACATGCATATAAAAAAATCTACGAATTCTGTCTTAGAATTTGTATCCTATTCTTAAAATATCTCCTTATGCATATGCAAATATTCCAAAATCTGAAAAAAAGAAAAGAAAAACTTATATGTGTTGTATCTGTGGTCCCAAGGAGACATGTAACACATATTTCTTTTATAATGACAGTTTTTATAGTTTAAACTACAAAACCTTTGAGCCTAAGTGAACCTAATATGTGATTGTTTTTTGTTTTTGTTAATTTTCATTTTTATAAGTTTGTAGCACATAATTTTATGTTTGTAGCTTACATTCATTGAGAGGAGTTTGTACATGTACATAACACATTTTAGGTTTTTTTTTTTTTAAGATCTCCTGATGCAAAGAAACTTCAGAAAGAAACTTTAATTAAAAGCATATGGCAAAATAATTTATGGAATAACAAAGTTTGGAGGTTTCTGTGAATATAATACTCTTTAGCAAAACTTTTCTTGACTGTATGGTCTAGGTGGATTCCAGCATATCATCAAAAGACGGCATATCAATCAACAGCTTTCATTACGTATGCATACTAGTCAAATTTTCTGCAATTAGTTTATTTAAAAATATAATGGGGGGCTGGGAATTTAGCTCAGTGAGGGCTGGGATTTAGCTCAGTGATTAGAGTGCGTGCCTTGGAATCACAAGACCCTGAGTTCAATTCCCGGTACCACCAAAAAAAAAAAAAAAAAGAAAATATATATAATGGGTATTTTCATTTAACAATTTTTGAAAGGGTCAAATTGGTCATCAGTTGAAGCAAATTTGGCAATTTTGAGCTAAATTTGAATATTTGAGTTGGATATGTGGGCCACTAACTTTTACCAAACTCAAAATATTTCCTAATTATGTTGATATCAACCTAGTTGGTAAGGTAACTTATTTTATTCTGATAATAAACTTGGGTAATTCTTGAATAGCTTAACACTTTATGAATTAATTTTGTGAATTACAAAATTCACAAATTCCGTTAAAGTACAAGACCTGGCAATACAGAAAGTTCTTTTTGTTCTATTTTTTTTATTCCCCAGTGCTTAGGCATTGTTAACAGAATAGTGTGGGCTGAGCAATTTTTTTCACATATATAAATGAAAACATGAATATGTTACACACAGTCTGATAGGTACTGGAAACCCAGTGATCAGCATAAATGGTTCCAACCATTAAGTAGCCCCAGTGTAGGAGAAAAGAAATGCTTGTCAGTAGATAGTGATAAAATAATAATTTAGTGAGATAAAACCACACAAGAAGAAAGAATTGTTTGCCGAAGCTTGACCTTAATAGAGAAAACATACTTTTCAAATAGTGTACACCATCTACCTTTCATCAAAGCAAATTTTCCTAAGATTGAGACCCCAAAACCTCCAAGAAGAACTCAAGCGTGTAGTATAACGTCTTGCTAGTAGGAGCATAAATACTCTGTTTCAGAGATTTAGAATTAGTTAAAGTACAGTGTAGCGTGGAAGAGTGAGCACCAATAATCAACATAATGTACAATGGTTTCTGACATCTTGGACATTAATTCATTTGTATTTTGTAAAATGTGTTCATGGTACTAATATTCAGAAATTTTATATGCTAAAAAAATCTCTGTTATACACTATGGATTTGAGAATATGGCCTGTGGATTAGCTTTACATAGATTTATAGTATATATTCCTCACTTTCTGATGAAAATAAAATATATTCATGGAAAAATTTCTTCAGCCTTTATGTGTCTTACTTTTATCAAGTGAGGATAGTTTTAGTTTTTTGTAACTTTAATAAGGGCACTTATGTAAAATTATTGCAATATAAAAGTTTAATATAGATGTGAATTGTATATGAAATATTTAATTTTAATGGCTATTCAAAAATGAAAAATAAAACCGTATTGGAAATCAGTTGTTTAATAAATTTGGAAAGTTGAAGAAATATGCATTACTGTTCCCCACATTTTTCTCCTTAAAGAAGATACTATGAGAACATATTTGAGTTTCTTAGCAAAAGGTCAGCTTCAATAAGTTAACTTGAAATATTCATGATGTAGGAATAGTGTAAACATTCAATAATTTAGTAAATGCCAAATAAATATAAGCTATATGTATTTAGCCAATGAACGTTTTACAAAAGAACACATTTCTAAGTAAAGATGCAAATATTACAATGTTGAAACCTGTCTTTTGAACAGTGTATTAATTTACTGTTATATCTACAGAATAAATTCCTATAGGATAGACAGCTGGTGATTATGGCTGAAACAGAAAGTTAGTACAATAGGGGATGTTTTCCCTTATTTCAGTTTTGCAAAGTACAGGGGATATTAACGTTTATTTTGATTTTATTTTAAGAGAAAAGCTGTTTTAAATAAAGGAATATACTTAAGCAAAAATATTGTCCAGTTGGTAGAAAGATAAAGTCACTTATATGGGTTTCTTCTTTATCTGTTTTGGAAATAAAATATATTATCAAGAACCAGATTAACATGAGGAAATTATCTGCACTAAACTTCTGTAAAGATGGAGCTGATTATGTATAATCTTTTACTGGAATAAGAAGTTTTTGTTTTATTCCTTCAAGTCTTCCCACAGAAAAAGTCTATTTTAAACTAATATTGTTCACTTATATCTGTCAGGGTTTTATAGACAAAAATGTTAAAAAATACATAAAGAGGTATGTGAAGAAAAAAATAACTATAAAATGATTTTTTAAACCTAGTCTATGTAGTTTGGCGAAGTAATATAGGAGAGCAATGACAAAACTGGGGCTGCATGTAGAATCAGCACAACAAATAAATGTGAGTTCTTGGAATCAGAAGGGGATTTAGTATGAGCTCACAGAGTTTTGAGACCTTTACTTCCATAATACACCACTCTGATATTATGAGGCAATGCTTATTGAAAAAGAAAACATGGTAATATTTAAGGGAAAATACCTGTCAGTATGTTCAAGGCTGCCCTGAGTTTAAATTCAGTAATTTTTTCTTAGTACCTGTGTGTAGTGCAAGATGTTTTCATTCATCTTAGAGAGTAGGTACATCTACTTAACATACCTGGCTCTTTTTATTCCCCTTCCCCTCCCACACCCTTCCCTCCATATCTAGATCCCCCTTCCCCATCTTCATTATTATTATTTTGATTCATCCTTGCAACATACAATGATTAAAATCATTGTGGGGAGTCGCTACATGTACATCAAATAGGGTGGTGCTGTCCAAAGAAGCATTTTGAGCTATTCATTGAAATATATATTTTTCCCAGAAAATAAATGTTGCATTTCTCTACCTCTGTGTCTAGTAAACATGACTTTTGCCATATTTACATTCATATTCTAGTCCTATCTTTGTTTTGTTAATTATAACAGAAAGGTCTTTCTATATTTCTACAAGTTTATATGATCATAATAGTTAAAGAAAAGTTATTTGATATAGGATTTGACTTCTTGAGATCCATTATAACTTTAGTTGAATATAAATAAACTTTAACATGATTACTTTATGGAATAATGTTATTATGTATGTGTTAGTTCTATTACATTATTGACAAAAACAATTTGTGTTTGTATGTTATATCATAATATTCTGATGATAGTCAAATATGGGGAATTAACATACATGTTACCTCAAATCTTTACCATTTCTTCGTGCTGAGAACATTAACATTCCTCTCTTGAAGGTGTTTTAAAGTATATAAAACATTACTGGGGAGAAGGGGAGAATGGAAGGGCGGGGCGGGGAAGATGGGGAAGGGCAGGAGACCAAGATACATCATGTACAGGTACAAAATAACCATGATGAATGTGATCATTATGTATACAATGTACCAATACATGTTCTTGGTTACAAAAAAATAGAATTCAAGTGATCTGAAAAAAAAATTATTAATAATTATAATCAACCTGGTATACAGTAGCACCCACATTTATTCCTCCTATCTCATTATCACTTTATTCCTGTTGGTGTATATCTCCCTTTTCCCTTCTGCTCCTTTCTTGTAACCTTAGTAACCACCATTCTATTCCCTACTTCTCTGAGATCAGCTTTCTTTAGTGTCCACCAATAAGAGAGATCATATGGTGCTTGCTTCTTTGTAAAATAGAGAAATGGGATTAAGTCAAATTTAAGTGCTTTTGTACAACAAAAGAAGCAATAAGTAAAGAAAAACCAGCTCAAACATTATATGCCATAAACATAAGCTAAGATTAACAATATCCATAAGAATGAAAATGGGGGAAAGGGAATTAGGGAAGGAGAGAGGGGAAAAGAGAAGGTGTATCAGTCAGTACTTACTAAAGAAACAGATATAATGCAAAATAGATGAATACACAAGAATTTACAGACTGCTATGAAGGCTACCCACAGTGTCGGGTGTGGAAGAGTGCAGAGGTCCGTTGGCACACTGGAGATCTGAAAGCCTGGAGCTACTGCAGTGACCCCCTACTTATCAGGAGGCTGAAGGGTCCTGGGTGGAAGGTTGGAGAGTCTACACTGGAAGGATTAAGGATCTGCACTGGAAGCCAGGAGATTATGTCCAAGGCAAAGACTAGAATTTCTCTGAAGAAATCGAAGCAGATCCATCCTTCTTCATTTCCCTTTTATACCATCCAGGCAATGAGCTGCTCTAGGGTGGCTCTACTGCACTTTAGGGTGTGGAATTGCTGAGGAAATTTGGTTGAGCTTCTTTTGCTCAAATTGACACTGTCAATCAACCATCACAGAGGGAAAGGGATTAGAAATATAAAAGAAGCAAGATTTATCATGCACATAATAAAAGAAACGAAAAACAAAATTTATTATGTACATCTATCACTTCTCAGTATGACCATAAAGTGCATATACTCAGCCATGATACTAAAAAATTTTTTAAAAAGAATGGAATAAATATTTGAAAATAATTCATAAAATAGGGAACCAATATACAAATTATATAAGGAACTCAGAGTGATTAGAAGAAAACAAATAAATGTATTTTTAAATGTGTAAATGCTGAGACATTCCTTGAAAGAGAAATATGAATATATATAGTAATAGTCATATGAAAAGTGTTTAATTCCTTAATCATCATAGAAGTGCAAATTAATAAGTTATCACGTGACATCTACTAGTTTGTCTATTGCTAAAAAATGAACTATAACAAGTCTTGGTGAGGGTATGGAGAAAAGTGGAGCCTCATACACTGTTAATAGTATTTTACATCAGTGTAGACATATTTTTAAATGGGAAAGGGAACAAAAAATGAAGAAAGGAGGATGGAAAGGAGATTAAAAAAAAAAAAAGAAAGAAAAAAATAGAAATAGAGCTTTTGCAAAAGGAATGGGGACCAAGAATTAGAAGGAATGGTGAGAGATGGGAGGAGTAGGGGATGAAAAAAAAAATAAGATGTGTTACTTACCTGTACTAATCCCCCACAGAAAATATAATCTGTGTGTATCGTGAACATGTACTAATAAAAAAGTATGGCCATTTTGAAAAATGAAGTGGAGATTCCTTAAAAGTCTAAAAACATAACTGCCGTATGATTTAGTGATCTCACTACTGTGTGTATCCAAAGTAATTGAAATCAATATGTTGAAGAGATATCTGGATGAACATATTTGGTAATTTAAATCCATATACTGTACAGCAGGCTTCATTGGCATGTAACACACAGTCACAAGGGTCCCTTGGAACACTTAGACATTCAAGAGCCCTATAGTTTGTTTAATATTATACTGTAGCTTTTCAAAATTTTTAATGATTTTTGAATAAGGAAATTCATATTTTCATTTTGCCTAATCCGGAAATGACATAAGTAGCCCAAAGCACAGAAATTAAGCCTCAGTTTAAAAATTAACACCATAATATCCTAATGCACCATTTCACTCTAGCTCATCGTTCAGCATCCATAACAGTTCCAGAACTTACTTTTTCTTATGATCTGTTGATATATTACAAATGATCTCAAAACTTGGTGGCTTAACAAAAGCCATATTATTATGTTTCACAATATTTTGGTGAGACCTTTGGGCAGGCTTCCTCTACTGGACTGGGATCACTTGTTCTGATTTAGCTGGTAACTGTTAATACTGTGTATGAAGGTCCTGAGAGGGTGTCTGCCATATGCCAAGTACCATATGCCAAGTACTGGATGAAAATAGGAGTGAGGGCCATTTGGGCCCCTCTCTTCCCACCTAGTTTTAGGATCTCCCTATGCAGTCCCTTCGGCAGGAGAGTCTCACGTACAAGGCTTGTGGAAAGTCTTATCAGAGACAAGAAGTGGAAGTCCCGACCAAGTCTCTTAATTTCTAACAAGATATGGGTACCACAGCCTTTCAACAGTAGAGTAGGGTCAGTGTAGCCACAGACCCCATCCCTGCTCAAGGGAAGGGCTGAAAGACTCCATCTTCAATTGGAAGCACGTCAAAATATCTACATCCTCCTGGGAGCTGGAAAGTCGCTAAGAGGGTAAAGCAGATAAGCAGAGTTTGTTCTTAAAGAGCTTTGGCTACACCAATTCTATGAGATTTAGAGCATTTTGTAGGTGTAGAGATATAGACCTAGATACAAATAAAAAAAAATCGACAGACAAAATAGATGTCTTCTTACATATTTGTGCAAATATCCGACTATAGATAAGTATGGAGAGATACAGTAGATAGATATAATTTGTCCATATTTCTTCACTTTTCTGTAAATTCTAATGGAGATACATCGCTTTAATCATTCAGAATTTCATACTTGCATCTTCAGTTCTTTTTGAATTGACTGGTACCTAGTTTGGACTCCATGGTTGGTTTATAAATACTGTATAATACGAATTTCTAAAATAAATTTTTTATATGTTAAGTACGTATGGACAGGATGCCCATACAACACAACAGTCTCAAAGATTTTCCTATTAATATTTGCACCACTCCATAATGGCACATTTATATGTGAGTTTTATGAAATGCATATAAGAATTAGTATCTCTATAGATCAAACTACTCAATCATATACTTTTGAGCATGAATTGCACGAATATAAATGTAAGGACGTGATTGACACTGTGTGTGAAGGCCGTACACCTCCCATTATCCTTCCTGCTTTAGGACTATTTACTGTGTGGGGTTCTTTGCAACTTTTATCTTTGTATATATCTCAACATTCCTTTTCATCAAGATCCCTTAACACTTTGTGTGCTATATTTAATATATATATACACATATACACGTACACACACACACACACACACACACACATATATATATATATATATATATATATATATATATGTTCCTTTTTGGTTGTGTGGAATTTATTAAAATTTTCATGTATTACGTGTAACGTCTATAGATATTTTATTGGAAATGTTACTATGTCTGTAATTTGTTGCTAGAAGTATATTCTACCATTAATTTTCACTTATTATTTTTAGTACAAAATTTGGCAAGAGAAACTTCCCAGAAATTCATAAGAAGAAACATCCATTTGTTGTTTTTAAATTTGCTTCATACATATAACAGCCATATTATAAACAGTTAATGATTTTTTCAGCTGTGTAACATTTTGAAATTTTTATAAATATGATAAATATTTAAATAATTGTCATTTGACTTTATAAAAGCAAGAATAGTTTTTTTTTTTTTTTTTTAAATAAAGAAGGCTCATTAAAAACAAGGTAGTTTGGGGCTGGGGATTTAGCTCAGTGATTAGAGTGCTTGCCTCACACAAGGCCCTGAGTTCGATCCCTGGCACCACAAAAAAAAAGAAAAAAAGAAACATCAAAAACAATGTAGTTTGTCTTGAGTTTAAATATTTAATTCCCAGATATTTAATCTTCTATTTTATAATTCTTCTATAGAAAAAAAAATCCATTATACTTTCATTAAGAATACCAGTAAGTATGAAATCAGGTCATGTTTCGGAAAAATTAACAGAAAAAGTGTCAGGTTGTCAAATGCTTTTGCAAATAGAGCTGACTATTTAATATAACAAAAAAGTGTAATTTTAAATCATCCGACAAAAGTTGCAGTGCATTTAAAGCATACTTGTAAGTGTATTTTCAAGTCGTAAGGTTCTGTGACACATGAAAAATTTGCATTTAGGAATTCAATAATTAAAATTGAATTAAATAGAAGTTGCTTTCCAAAAATTCTGTAGATGAAGTCACATAAACTGTAACAGGTAAGTAATATAAAGTGTTCTCTTTTGCCCTAAAAATAAAAAAGACAGAAAGCCTTCCTTTTTCATGAATGAAAAGCCATTCATTTTTTCACATTTATGTGAATATTGTTTTACCTGTACAAACAGTATAATCCTCCAAAGATGAACAGATTATATTCACCCAGTACAAGCTTTAATTCATATTATTTCATTTTTACTTAAGTTTTAATGTTCAGTGAGAAATAATTATTATGCTGCCACTCCACACAACATTGTCTGACAAACTCACCTGCCAGAGTTCTGCCCTTGAAGAAAACCAAAGTTCTGGGGCCGCCGTTGTAGGCGGGGCTATTCAGAACACCAGCCAATGTCTTTTCTCCTCATAAATCCATTGCCTCAAATATTTTGTTACTAGTGATAGAAATGACTAACGCACCATGAGAAGATGTAATACACTGCAAGGAACAAGTACAAGCACAATAAACAACTACAATGAATCTGATTTATAACTCTTGGATATTTTTCTGTATAACTGATTGGGATCCACCATGTTCTCAACATTGATACAGCTACTATTTTACTCATCCCCTGTTGATTACTTTATACATTGTTTTCGATTTTCAAAAATTCCAGTGGGCAGAGTTGTGCATAACTTTTTTTACATTTGTGTAATTATTCTTTAACATGAATTTTATAAGTAGAACAAGTGGTTCAAAATTTGTCAGCATTTTTGGAAATATTATGTAGATTTTCCTCTAGAAAGATCATTAACAATTAATATGTACATATTGATGAAATAGTGCATATTCTTGTGATACCATAACTTTACCATGAAGAGATATTTTCATATATATTTTAAAATACATCTAATTTCAGTGTATACACATTTTAATATATGTGTGCATTTATATGTGAGAATGTGTGTAATATACATACGTACAGTTTTTATACAAGTTATTTATTATTTTCTATTTATGTATTTCTGGTAGTAAGGATTTAACCCAGAGACTTGCATGCACTAGGCAAGCACTCTACCACTAAGCTACACTCTCAGGCCCTGATCTTTTTGTTCATTTTATAGTATCTGTTTCTATGAATTACCTACTCATGTTATTTGTCTTTCTTTTTTACAACAACATGTACCTAGTATCCATTTTTTACTTTTTAGTTAATTTGTAGCAGACATTTATAGAAAAATTAAGAGTGGATTCACTTCAAATTAGGTAGCACCGTACTAAATTTTGAGAAGGGAAAGAGGATGAATCTTTGAAGAAATCTAAAGTATTCTAGAGGAATATCCACACAGTAGATTAAATAGGAAGAGTTTAGAAGGGGGAAAACCAAATATAAAATCTCAACATCCTACATATTAAATGTTGGAAACTTGAAACAAATTCCAATGAGTGACTTTAGTGAAAATATGCAGTGGTAACTTGGTTTCAAACTTAGTTTGTTTTATAATTTTAGAAAGATGGCCGTGTTTGTGTTTGTTTGGGGAAGATGACCATGATCTTGTTTGTCACCTGATGTGGAGTTTGTGAATGGAAACCAAATTTTGCCGAATGCTTTTGTTTGCAAATTGAATTGTTCTTTGCTGTACAACCCAAAGAACTTGTTTTCTATTTTAAGCTTCATTTTATACGATTATTCCCAAATGATCCATAATAATCTTTCCATGGTACATCATAAATAAATAAAATAAAGTTATAGTTAGTTAAAAGATGATAGGTGTTTTCCTTCAAGCAGACAGTAAAGGGACACAAGTAACTGCCCATGGGAGTCTCAGACTCCCAAAGAGGAAGCAGCCTTACTTCCTGCAGCTCAGATAATTACGATGCTGCAGTCATACAAGAGTGATTCATTCTTATACAATAATAAGAAATAATATTTGATGAGTAGAGGTTTAGGTCATTGAGTATTTATATTACTTAAAAATTTCTGTTATGAATTTTGAACTTTTGTGCTAGTTTAACATAACTGATGGAGATTTCTCTTAAATTAATAATCACTACCAATACAAGTTTTAGGTAATGTTAGAGAATTAATGAAAAAGAAGATAACAAATTATTGGTTGTGAGTTTCATTTAATTACAACTCTTGGGAACTTTCCTGTCATTGTATTTTAAAATAACTGATTTTTAACTAAGGTGAACCAAAATAAAATATTTCTGGAAATGAAGTAAAGCTTCACAAAATTATTTTACGAGTTTAAGCATAAGCTGGACAAGATGTACTAGTTTCAATCTTCTGTAAGAACAAGTCAATATTGGTTGAGTTCTTTCAGTAAAATTCTTTTATGTATTCATTTGTTATTAGTACATATTTGCTGTACATAGTGATTACATTCATCACGGGGGCCTTATACGTGTGCATAGCACATCTCAGGGTTTGTTTTTGTTTTGTTCACTTCCTCCAACACTTCTTGATTTCCCCATTTACAAAAAATCTATTTCTATTTTCTTCTTTCAGTTCTGTTTTTTAATTGTAATCCCTTTTCCCTTTCTTCCCTCCCCCTCCTCCCATCTCTTATTCCCCTTCCCATATGAACAACTTCTTCCTGTTTCCTAATATTTAACCTCAATTGTGCACCTTATTTATATTTTGGATTTCTCACACAAGTGAAGCAATGTGACATTTAAATGTGTGTTCCTGATTTATTTCACTTACTATTGTGTTCTAGAGGTATATCCATTGACCTAAACTTGCCTCAGGTTTATCCTTCTGTATCACAGACTAGTGCTCCATTGTATATAAAAAGCACATTTCTTTATCCATTCAGCTATTGGTGAGCATATGGCCCATTTCTAGGATTTAGCTATTAAAACTTGCGGTGCTTTGAATATGAATACGTGTGTATTTCACTGTAGTATGATGACTCGAGCTCTTTTGGGAAGATGGCTAGAAGAGGAAGAGCTGGGTCAAATGGACCCTTTAATTTTAGTTTTCTTAGGAAGCTCCATACTGATTTCCATAGTTCTTGTGCCAATTTACACTCCCACTAACAAGGGAGAATTCTTTTCCCTGCAGCATCAGCAGCATTCGGCTGACTTCTTGAAACTAGCTATTCTTTCTGGGATCTCAGTGTTGTTTTAAATTGTGTTTCCTGAATGGCGTGTCCATTCATTTCACATGTCTGTTTTGGGATCGGGTCTTTACATTTGGGCATCTAATTTTTTGAGTCTATTTCATATTGTGCACATTAGTTCTCTGTCTGAGGAGCAGCTGGCACACTTTTTCCTCATTCTATAGGTTGTTTCTTCACTCTGTTGGTGGTTTCCTTTGCTGTGCAGAAGCCTTGTAATCTGATGTGATTCGTTTGTAATACTTTGGAATATTTTCTGTGTTTTGTTTGTAAAGTCTTTGCCTATACCTAAGTCTTTAAGAGTCTGTTATATCTTCTGGAAGATTTTATTTTGTTTTAATATTTACAGGTTTTGTTATTGTTGTTGTTGTTTGGTGTTTTTGGTGCTGGGGATCGAACTCAAGGCCTTATGCTAATATTTTGGTTTTTGATCTATTTTGATTTTAGTTTAGTCCATAGTGCAGGATGTGGGTCCAGCATGTGGATAGCCAGTTTTCCCAGCATCATTTGTTAAACAGGCTATGTTGGGGCTGGGAATTTAGTTCAGTGGTTAGAGTGCTTGCCTAGCAAGCACAAAGCCCTGAGTTTGATCCCCAGCAC
>PVJO010024433.1:0-24386 GCA_004026905.1 Hystrix cristata | reverse complement strand
TTGATTAAGTATGACAGCAGAGAAGTCAGGGAGTGTGGTAAAGATTGATAACCTTTCAGAAAATTTCACAACTGAGAGAGCCAGAAAACTGAATGGAATCTTATTTCCTTTGACCTGATCCTATGATAGAACAGAGAGTAACAATGTTAGTGGGAATATTGCAAAGAAGAGGAGAAGGAGGAGGAGGCTAGAGGAGGAGAGTAGAAGAAGGGATCAGAGTTGTGAGGTTATTTCTGCTGAATTTATGGTAGGAACTTGTGCACAAGCTCTCATGACACTTCCTTGTCTGTGTGCCCTTTTTTCATTTATTAGTGCTTTGCATAAAATCAATATTGCCTTATACATCTATATATGGTCCAAGCCGTTGATCAACTAATGTTTCGTTTTGCACATGCGCACGTGTGTGTGTGTGTGTGTGTGTGTGTGTGTGTGTGTGTGTGATTGAGGATTGATGCCGGGGCCCTTACAATAAGCTATATCCCTTAGCCCATTTTTAAAATTTTGAGACAGGGTTTCACTGACTCCCTAAATTGCCCAGCATGGACTCAAACTTGTAATACTTAGGCTTCAACCTCCCGGAGTGCTGGGGTTACAGAAGTGCACCACTAAACCTGCCTATTTCTTCTTTTCATAACAAAGTGAACTATTCTATAAACTTCCAACTCAAATTAAAATATGTATAATATGCCTAATACCTACATCAAATATAAATGACTCACAGTAGCACTGAGTATAACTAAACTTTTCGTGTGTTCCCCCACAGTGCACCTTTTTGTCGTTTTCCTTTTAGTAAATTCCTCTGCTGAAGTCACAATTTGGAAGTTGGGATTACGTGGTCGTATTCTTAGTCTCTTCTCAAATTTCTCACAGTTTTTCTTATTGCTGTTGCTATTTGCTTGTTTGTTGTACTGGGTTTGAACACAGGGCCTCTACACTGAGCCATCTATCCAGCTATTTTTCAGTTTTTACTTTGATACGAGATCTCACTAGGGTGCTAAGAGTTCCACAGGCTAGCTTTGCAATGGTCATTTTCCTTCCTCAGCCTGACAGATTGGTGGGATTACATGTTTACATCATCACACCTGACATTTATTGCTATAATGAAAAATACTTAGTTTCAAGAGATATACAGGCTAGCTCAATAGTAAAGAAATATTGATAGTTGTGAGATAGAAAAGAAGAATATTGTAATAATTTTCGGGATAGCCACAAGACTTATGTTTTCTGCATCTTATCTCCTACTTATTTATTCTGGAAAAGTTGCCCATTATTCTATTTTTATTTTCTTCCTCTGTGTGATCAAACCTTCATATAAAATTATATCAAGCACAATTAGGTACTCAATAAATGCTAGCAAGACACCATTGTTTTGAATAATCTAAATATATTGTGGGCTGAAGAACAAGAGCTCAAGAATTCCAAACACACCATGCTATGTTTTAGATCTAGAATGTGCCCGAAGGCCTCTTGAGTTCAGGAGCTTTACAAAGGTGGTCGGATCATGGAGACACACCAATGTGTTTAGGAGCTGAGTGTGCCTTTGAGAGGTGGTGCCTGGTCAGGAGAGGGAGATCACTAGGGGCGTGACCCGAAAGGGTATATATCCCTCCTAGACCCTTCCTTCCCTCTTTGTTTCTTGGTCTCCATAAATAACATGACCTTTCTTTCACCCAAGCCTCTCTGCCGTGCCATTACAGTCCTGCCTTCGGGCCTGCAGATCATGCGAGGTCTGAAACTTCAGAGGCTGTGAGCAAAAATAAACCTCTCCTTCTTCAAGCTGTGAGTGTTGTGTACTGTGTTCTCAAGACGAGAATGTGACTAAGACACACCAAATCTCGAAGTTTTTACACTTCTTGTTCTCATTCTTTACTTCATTCCACGTGATGTTGAACCTTTGTCACCATCACTCTTCATTTCTCTGTATTAGGATTTGATCAGCCTCACTGGAATCCATTTTCCCCCAAGTGTAACCAGACATGGCAGGGCGCCAATCTGCTTTACACAAGGACAATTACATCTTACCCCAAACTTCAAAGGACTGTGTTTGGCAGCGGCCCCTACAGATGGAATGTCTAGAAGGAGAATTCTTAAGTATATTAAGTTCTATGCATTGGACTCTAAAACCTTTCTAGGCAATCTCAATTATCCCTCTACCCATATCTGTCCATTATGTTCTTTCAATTTAGATCCAAGGAATTTTTATAAAGACAGAATAAATATGCTTATTATTCCATGTTAAATCTTTTAATTATTCCAGTCTCTTGCTCAGAAACAAACAATAGCCAATCAGGCCTCAGAAAATCTAAGGCCAGAGTAGCGGCTTCATGGAGCCATGTCCCATCACTCTTCTGTTAGCTATGACAATAAATTCCACATAAAATATAATCTCAGAAATATATCTGTTGGGAAAACTGGAACATATTAAGACCAGAAGAAAAACAAAATTCCCAACACTTAAGGAAATTTTCATCACTAACGTTTATCTTTTTGTGTGGGTAAATGGAATGATGTTCAAAAAAGGACTTCATTTGTTGGATCTACTACACTACACCCAATAAAGTGGTAAGGTGTACATCCATGCATTTTCGTGGTTTGACAGTACGCCATTCTTAGTGTTGATTTGCTAACATTGTAAGAACATTGAAAACTTAATATTTTTATATTGAGCCTGACGAGATGGGACCACTTGCTGAAATCAGTATTATTCACCTATTGCTTGCCATGTGAAATGTATGGGAAAATACTCATTACAACTGTATGTGTGTGTGTGTGTGTGTGTGTGTGTGTGTGTGTGATTTCTTGTGTATATTACATAGGCAACAAGAGTATTAGAAATATAAAAATATCCATGCCAAGTGATTGACTGTTTTGTCCTGTTTTTTCTTTCCCCTCTATATATTTTCTACAAATACATGGGAAAATATTTATGCATTGCTGAATACAAAATTCAATAATGAGCATAGTTTTCCTTTAAAATTAAAATATTGCAGATAAAATATTTTATTATTGATTATATTTTATAATGTAGTATAAAAACACTAGAAATGGTAATCAATTCATTTAAATCAATTGCTAATGTAGATACATGTTGTTAAAATTACTTTCACACATTCCCTTTTCTTTTCCCTGATTTATATTGACATGAAAATGTCCAAAGTGAACTAGTTTATTTATTGTTTGGGCTATAATTATTTATTTTTTCATTTCTTTGAATTCATCTTTCTTCTGCCCTTCATCTTCCTATTAATTTGATGGCATATTGTTTTAAAAAACAGTGCATTCACCAAACTCTCTTGAATTTCTTAATCAATTTTTCCAATACATCTGTTCCATATGTTACAAATCTAGAGAATATTAATTGATTTAATGTGGCGTAGTAAGCAGTATGGATCTAAATTTTCTTAGATGTGGTGTGATTATATTTACTTCTTGTTTGTTTCATTTCTCTAGTCTTCAGTATTTCCAAAGTGAACTCATCAGAGGATTTTCCATGAGTCCCAACAATTACCAGAAATTCTGCACATATGAGATTTGTATCAATATGAGCAAAATATCACATTTACTTTGACTTTTAATATTTTAGTTAAAGGCATTTTATAATTTCATCAAGTTATTTTTGTAAACCAGAATATAAAGATAAAGGAAAACCTTCATAAAAAAGAAAGTCAATAATTAAAATAAAGACATGCACAGGATGATTTGTTACTCATTATGATTTCTCAGGTAACTGCATTTATACTTTAATAAGCTAAATTAACCTGAAGAAACAATTATCACTCCATGTCATTATTACAGCATTTGTCCCTTTGACTTTGTAAAAATTTTTAAAAGTGTATATATTTAATATTTTCTATATCTACTATTAGATTTATAAAAGCATTTTGTACAGGTTGTGTGTCTTTCGTGTATGTGTTTAATGGTCATATATATCATCACCTATGTCATTATAGTTGAGGTGGAAATATAATTGTATTTTACAAGTTTCATCACTGAGTGATATTGACAATGATCAAAAGATTTTTGTAATTATATTGGTATCTGGATTATTTACTAGAAATTTGAACTTGAATATACATTACTACTCTTTGCCTCAGTTTTTTTCACCTAATAAAGTTTTTTTTTTGTAGTGAATAGATTAATGAGAATAAAATAGCAAAAGTAAAGTAGTTGGCATATTGCCTAGTACAATATAAATCCTTTTGCTACCTTACTGTTTTTGCATGCCAACAACTTTCTACATTTTTTGTATGTAAAAAAATTGTATTACTGGGGCTGGAGAATTATCTCAGTGGTTAGAGTGCTCACCTTGCAAATACAAGGCCCTGAGTTTGAACTCCAGCACAAAAAAAAAAAAAAAAAATTATTTTACTTCTTAAATTGGCACTGGGAATGAGAAAAATACAAGCAAAGTTGCTTAACAGTGATTAGTAGAGAAAAATACTGAGATTTCTTTTTTCAGTATATTTGCTCACAAACAAGTTAATAGGGTGAATGCATCACACGACTGTCACATCCCTGCTGTAATAATTTTAAACACATGTTTTGTCAAGTCCGAGCTTCAGTGGACTGTGGTCGCTCTGACATCTCTGAGTTAGCCACGTGATTTACAGGAGATGAAGTGTCGTGGTGTGAAATGTGGGGCTCTGCACTCAGACACACTCAAGCTCTAATCTCCTTGTCCCTAAACCTGGTTGTGTGAACTCAGAATAGTTACTCATCTTTCCGGGACATAGTTTAATACTTTGTGAAATTGGTATCAAGTAGGGAACACACTATCATAAAATAGGTGGAGGTATACAAGAGCGGTTAGACACAGAAAGCTTAGAAAAATATTTTATTTATAGTAAAAATAATTAATTTAACTCACATAGACACCATCGCCAATATTGCCAAAGTTTTCTTCTTGCTATAACATAACAGTACACCTGAAGTTTCTTCATTTTTCTTTTTTATTTGAACAGAGGATAGACTCTGCATAAGATGTTTCTGATCACATATGAAAATTATATGATATTTATCTGTTTGTTCAGACAGTTTATCTAAGAAAACTAACAGAAAATGATGCTCTCCTAATCCTGTGTGAAAGACACCCTTTCAATTAGCAATTTCAGGTGCATAAAAATGTCTCCCGTTTTATCAAACAAAATAATTACTCCAGTCTACTGAGTTGCCAAAATATTAACCTAGAGGCAAATCAAAACTTAATTAAAAATGTTTTTTTCTTACATAATTTTTATACTGAGGAGCTGTGGTAAAATTTAGGAGATTTTTTTAAACACAATTATCTGTGATTTAAAGATATTTAAAATAGTGTATTAATTATTGTTCTCATAGTCTGCTCAAGTTTAGAATAAAATAGTTTGCCATTCACTAAGGAATTTATTTTGCCATTTTTAAAATGAAAAAAAAAATGATTTATACAGATTTAAATAGAGCACAATTTCTTCCCCAGGGGATTTTTATCTTAATTGACCATATTATTTTATCTCATGAGCAGCCCTTCTGGTTAATAAAATTCAACTCTTATGAAGGTTGGCAATGAAGGTCTCTATTAAAAATAATAAGGAAACAATTTAGTCCCCAAAGCAAGGAAATAAATAAGGTTTACAGAAAAAGAGGCTCTTACTTCTTCAGACATGTGTAGCATTTTGCTACAATTTTTGAATTGAAGGGTTCCTGTCAGTCACAAAATCGGAGGTCTTTCCTTACCATTCTCTCATTCAAGACAGACGCAAGTCTGATAATTTTTCTTAAGCATCTTTAGTGCCATCTGAAGAGCAGCTTTCAGATCTGTGCCCAGAAAAAGTGAATCTGGGTAGTCATGCAATGTGCTAAGAAACCTGAAGATTCCTAAAAAAAAACTACAACTAGAGGTTCCATTTGATCCAGCTATTCCTCTGCTTGGTATCTTCCCAGAAGAATTAAAATCATCATATCACAGTGATATATGCACAACCATGTTCATAGCAGCACAATTGGTAATAGCTAAGTCTTGGAAACAACCTAAATGCCCAACAACTAATGAGTGGCTAAAGAAGATGTGGTTTGTCTACACAATGGAGTACTACACTGCCATAAAAAAGGATAAACTAAAGTCATTTGTAGGTAAATGGATGTTCCTTGAGAACATACTATTAAGTGAAATAAATCAGGCACTTATTAGTACACATCGAATTGTTTCTCTGATATGAGAAACCATAAGTGTAAATAAGGACAAAGGGGTAGAATAGATATTATGTTTAAAAAAAATAGATAGTATTCAAAAGAGTGGAGAACTAGATAGGGAAAAGGGGGATAAAGAAGAAGGTTAAAAGAAAAGTAACATGAAAGGGAAAAAAATGGAAAAGTATAAATAAACTTGTTGCAAATACAGAGAGGTGAGTGAATGAAAGGGCGGGGAGGGGAAGAGGGTGAAAGCCAAGATACATCATGTACAGGTACAAAATAACCATGCTGATTATGATCATTATGTATACAATGTACCAATGCATGTTCTTGGTAAAAATAAAAGAATAAAAAAATAAAAAAAAATTTAAAAAAGAGATAATTGAAGAACTCTGTAGGAAGGGATTAACAAAAATACTGTGCAAGTTTTCTGAAATTATTTGATAATATTACACTGGAAAAATAATGTACTCTACAATTACTTATGAGTCATGTTTAAGAAGAATATATAGTCAAATCATTCAAAACAATCTGATGATTTGGATACATAGTGATTTTATCATTGGTACATTAAAACCTGATTGTTAGAAGGTCAATCGTCTCTTGACTAATAGTATGGTTTCAATTTCTGTATTGTAATAATGGACATCAAGTATCTGTTTGAAAATACAATAATATCAAATGTAAAAATTTTATAAGATATATAGCATATTTACTTTTCTTATCATGATTGTTTTAAAACATACCCTTCTGCAGAGATGAATAAAAATTGAGAAGCTTTTATGCCCACAGTTAAACAGCAGCCTTCACTTACTACTGGCTCACTCACCATATAGTGCTCCTATTATTTCTGAAACTCACAAGGGCCATACACAGCAGTAGCCTTCAGGGGTTTTCCCAGATGAAATGGAAATTTCCCTGGAAAGCTATAGAAGACAATAATGGAAATGTTACTGTTTAAAGATTTAATGATTTTACGAAGGAGTTAAAAGTTCATAGGTCCCCTTATCCTTGTGTCAATGTGTCTTTCTGCTCTGCAAAGTTGGACAACTTCTTCAAACTCTGATTCCAGTAAAATGAAGTTAAAAACAATCTCCACCCAATACATTAGAGGAAAAGGGTTTTGAACAGGGTTACTAAGCCTAACTACATGTAAGTTTGTATTATCATTTCAAAAACTTGCAAATGGTTAGAAAAAAGTCAAACCCAGATGTGAGCTATAAACATTCTTACAGAATTGAGAATACAAATGTCAACTGAAATTAGTAGAAGGGCTACATCTAATAAAATAAACTCGTAGTCAACATCCAGAGGTCACACACAGAAATGCTTTTTAAAGAATGTGTTTATAAAACATACTGTAATGTTCCACAGATTATTGTCTTCATGCAATCGTTTAGGTACTTGTATAATGATAATCAAATCATTTTTATACTGATGGTTTACATTGTGAAATAAGAAGAACTGAATTGTGCAACAATTGACCTTAGTTGTTTATAAGAGGGATTTTTTAGAGGTGATGCAGCACCTATTGTTAGTTTGCTGTGTGACATTCTAGCAGACAGGATTATAACTTTTAAATTATGATTCTGAGAAAGATAATTTGTGATACATGAAAATAATTGGCTCACTCTGCAGTGCTGGTGTGACATCTGTCCCTAAATAGAAAGTAGTGTACAGCACATCAGTGAAAATAACGACAATAAAAGAAAATCATTTGCCATTTTTAAAGGCAACTGGGGTAAAGTTAGAGTGTTTCTGAAAAGCTCTGATGGGGACTGCTTAAGGTTTTTAGAGACAAAAATCTTCCAAACAGTATCGGTGATTTTAAATTATAAGTTCAAATAAAAGCTGTATGTCAGAGAAGGTCCTACTATTTTTCAGCATCACATAGAAAAAAGAAGGAGCCAAAATAAGCAGACTTACATGGACACAAACATTCTAGGATGATTTGGAAAAAATAAATATAACTGAAAATTAACACAAAGTGAGAAGGTATGCATATCATATTACCAAGGAAAAGAAGAACAGATCAATATGTATTTTTACATAAAACAATGCAATGTATTAGCAAGCATGAGAGTCAGAAAGACACATGAATAACTACATAAGAATCTAAGCACATGAAAATATAAGAATAGGATAGGACTAGAAATTTCAAAGAATTTAAAAGAGCATTCAAAATAACTAATAATAGCAACAAGAAAAACATCACAATATACTAACATTTTTATCCATCAAATTAACACATTTTTAAGTGTAATTTCTAGCTTAGGAGAAGGTATGTTATACTGAATCTTTTTTTTGCTGTAATAATTTTTTTAAAATATAAACATTCACCAAATATTTTGATCACCCCTTTACAGTTATTCTCCCAGTTGACGGTCTGAGATTGGCAGACCCACATCTGGGCTGTGAGCTAGCTCTCTCCACCCTTTCTCACTTTCTGGCTGCCTAGATCTGAATGGAGTCGACACTCAAACCCATCTGTGCTTACCTGTCCTGACGGAGGTCCATTTCAATGCTTCCTATTTCTACTTCCGTTTCCTTTTTTTTTATTAGTACGTATTTGCAGTACATAATCAAACTCTTCCAAATACAACCTCAAGTACAACAAAAAATATAATCACAGGTTAGAAATATATTTATAAACTTACCTGTTCCATAAATCAACCCATTCATGGACTTCTCCACTGACATTTTAAAATAAGAATTTGAAGGGATAAAAGGAACTAAATCCTACCAACAGAAACAAGGTAAGTAAAATATGATGGATGCATGTTCAAGACCACTGTGTGTAAATTGGAAATTACATTTTCAAGAACAATTTTGTGACATGAACACTTACAGTGTTAGGCTAAATGCAAAAATTAATTACCTCAATTTGAAACATAGTGATTTCTCAAGACAGTGATTAATAAGATTGTTAATTAGCTTTCTCCCAATACTCAACAACCCCACAATTTAAAAAAGGACAAGCTTTAATTTGGCTCACATTTTGAAGACATTCAGCCCATGGTTAGCTTTTTCCAAGCAGAAACATCCTAGCTGAAGGGTATGTTGGGACAAAGTCGCCTAGTACATGGTGACCGGGAAGTAGAGCAGGGGAGCAGAGCCAGACAGGAAGGAGCAAGGAACCAGATGTAGCCCTGAAGTCAGTGTTGCCGTGACTGACCTAAACACACCCAGACGTGTTCTGTGCCAGCCCCAATCAGCTCTCAAAGCCAATCCAGTTGACACCCTGTCCGAACCGTGACGGACACATTAGGTCTAATGTCACTCTGTCTTCTCTGTATCTTCTTCAGTATACTTCAGGTTTTTAAAACTGATCTTGTATCACGTTTGCAATCATAATATAACTAAAATATTACTAATATAAACTTCTAAATATTTTGTCCAGAAGAAATATGTAGATCAAATTAGATTCTTACTTGGTTCTGTTTGTGATCACTAGTTTCATAGAGTTACCAAAAATTTTAATTATTTTGCAACTTTGCTATCTGTCCACAAATCTATTTTATTCAGTAAATTCACCAAGAATATTTATGCACACAATACTTGCTGTCATATTTAGGTCTTATGTAAGGTCCTTGAACAAAATAAAATATTGTTGAATTACTGGAGCAATGGAGAAGTGCAACCAACAAAGAGTGTAGAAATTGAAACCGCAGCTATTATTCAAGCCAGAATAAACAAAGCTGCTGCCACTATTAAGTTATTTTTTGTGGGTGCACTGATAAATTACATTCTCTAAATTCGAAAAGAAAAACAAATTGAAACAAAATAAAAATATCATTAAGACCTGGAGGAAATGAAGGAAATTAAAAAAAAATAACCTATCAGTTTTGGTATTGGACTTTTTAGTCTTATAACTTTCATTTTGCTCCCCTGAATGTTTTTGTTACGATCATTTAAAAGCAGATACGAAAATATATTCACAGTATATGATAGTTTATAGTGATATCCAAATTCTACCTGTGTTCCTTCTACCATAAATATGTTGTTTGACTTGATTTACAACTATCCATTTCTATACTTACCCATCAATCTCCTGTTTACTCTTTACATGCCAACGTAGATCTCAGACATTGGTGTAAGTTCTCTGTATGTTAATACGGACATTTTAACTAAATTTCAAAATCTGTTTGTAGAAAATTTGGTTCTAGGATTTCAAATTCACATGAAATGAAAAGCCTCAATCTTGGCTTTAATTTTTCCCATTTTATTCAATTATTTTTAAAACAATTTTGTCTTTACAACATTTGCAAAAGTAGTACACATAACTTACTAAATGTTTTAGTCAGCTTTTCCAGTAATTAACATTTTACTTAACTACTCTATTGTTAATAATACCAGTAAAATAACTTCAATAATGTAATACCAAATCATCTATGTACTTTATTAAACTCACCAATTTTCATCTAATGTCCCTGTTCTAGTCCAGGCTCCAAATCCTAATCACATGCTGTACTGATTTGCATCTCCTTGGTCCCCATTAGTTCTTTCCTTACATGACCTTCACAGTCCCAGAAAGTAGTGGCCAGTTATTTTTTATTGTGTTCCTCAATTGATTTTTTCCTTGTGTTCCTTAAGACGAAACTTACATTATAACAAAAACAGCAAAAATGTGCCTTTCTGGGTGCATATTATCCAGTCACATATTATATGATCCAGTAAGAAACTTGATGCTCACCACACTTATCCTTTTAAAAGATAATTTAGAGGTAGTTAAATGGGGCTGTAGTCTTAATTACATTTCCTTAAATTACAGTTATTTGGATTTCATCAGCTTCCACCTGATTTTTTTAAAGTATGACAGATAATTTAATTTGTCATTATGTACACCCAACATGAGTCTTTTGTAGTTCTGCTTTTAGAATCACTTTTCAGTAATCACATAATACTCATTTTTATTCTTGATGAGTTTTTAAATTTTCAATATATCTGTTATTTTATAAGTTCCTGAAGACAGGTATAAATATCTAAGTCTTCTTTTTTTAATTCTCCCCCAAAATTATTTGTGCATGGTAGATACTGATTAAGTGGGAATGACCACTACATGCCAATTTAAAAGTTTAAAAGTGGAAATACAGGGGCTGGGGATTTAGCTCAGTGATTAGAGTGCTTGCCTTGCAAGCACAAGGCCCTGAGTTCAATCCCTGGCACCACAAAAAAAAAAAAAAAAGTGGAAATACCACCTTAAAAATCTGATGACAATATCTCAATCCTCTAAGAAGCTTGCAAAACTGTCTATGTTTCTAGATAGGAATGAAAGCTATACATGACAGCTATTTTGAAAGGAATTCTTACATAATTTAGAAAACAAATAAACTTGTGTTTCAATTATACTTCCATGCTTTCACTTCATATATTTCAGAACATTGTTGTTTTCTGAAATGTATTATGAAATAATGCCTAAAATGGTTATCAAACAATAAGGAATAGAAATAAAGTCGGTCACTTCAAATAGGCAAGATACGGTATTGTTTTTTCCATATCAAACTTATTTTAGCTCAACATCTGCTCGATGACAACTCAGTCTATATTTTGGGAGGTGTGACAATGTGTTTTTCACAAATTCTTTACTTACAATTCAGGATGTTCCCATTAATTGTGATTTGCAAAGTAAGTATTTAACTTGGGTGCAGATGCTGAGCGGAATGATTATGGAACAATGGCAGGTACAAAACGACACAGGAAATTCACAAGTGGATGTGGATGGCCAGATGGTATTGGCATCTGAGACATTTATTACACTACTTTGGCAATAAAACGTGTGTAATCACTAATTTAACATAAAAAGTCGTCCAGAAAAATGTTCATGTTAAATTAATTTCCTCTCTAGATATCAGGTGCAAAGTATTTTATTATATGTTTAATCTCGCTTTTGAGAGAACAAGATACTAAAGACAGAAGCACTTTTTCTAAAAAGAGCCCAAATTATTTAGAGTAAATCCATACATTATAAACAAAAACTCAGTGAAATGTTTAATTCACCAGAACTGCAGACAAGGGATATCAAAGGAGTAAGCATTTACGTTTATGATGTTTCTTGGTTTGTCCAAATTATTACCTTTACTTTACATTTAAACAAATTTGGAAGCACTCTCTATTTTTAAATATTATCTTGGGCTTCAATATTTAATATTTCATGTCAGGAAATGTAAATTTGGTTTATACTAACAGAAGACACTTTGTACTGTTAACTAGATCTTTGGTTTGCAACCCAAATTCTGTAAAACAAATTCCAAATGGAATTAATAAGGAAAAATCTTTCTGGAATGCCTTTTCTTCTCTTTGCTTTCTAACCACTGTTTCATTAAATTTCATCCCATGTGCTAGCACGTTCGCGAAGTCGAATTTCCTCTCCCATCAGTTGGATACTCCGTTTGCACATTTACCTGGCAATCAATTAATACCTCCTTTACATATTTCCTTCTAGCCTGCCAGTGGAACACAATGGAGATTACTTAACAGTATTTGATGTCATATGTATTTGGCTTCTAAACAATGCAAGCATAGGCGAGTAATTTATTACTTGATTTCTTATTTTGTAAAACAGTGATAATAATACTAACTTCAGAGGAAGTTTATTTTGTAAAAAATGCTTTACATAGTATATACTGAGATGCTAGCAAAATGTACAGAACATTGTAGATAGTAATTACTGTTATTCTTAACAGAGAACGAAATGAGAAAGAGGGAGAGAGAGAGACAGACAGAAAGAGAGAGGGGAGAGGGAGAAAGAGAGAGCCAAAAAATATATATACTCAATTCAGGAAAAGAAAAAGAGTATGATGTTTTCTCATTAGGTGGTGTTACCCTCGAATGGAGGACCCTGCAGGTTGTCCCATGTTGTAGAAGACCCACTATGCTGCTGGACTTAGAGAAGAAATTGAAAATGCAGTACAGCAAATTCAGTGACCAAGGTTACCCAAACTCAAGTTCACTGTACTAATAAATGTCTAGAAGCTAATGGCCAACATTTTGAGCACCTCTTCTAATTTTAGAGGCCAAAAGTAACTTGTATTAATCTTATGATATCTCAATAAATTTAGTATTAAAATATTTACACATGTTTTTCTTTTCCTGAATGTGTATACATTTTTGGTGGTCTCTCTCTGTCTCTGTATGTGTGTGTGTGTGTGTTTGTGTGTCTGTATATATATATATACCACTAAATTATGAAAATTATGAGTATTTTTAACAGGAGATGACACAAATTCACCTTTAAACCACTGGAAATGTTACATGATACTTGGAATGCATAATATACACACATATATATGTCTGAGTTTGTGTATTTATGTTTGTATTTGACTTGGGTCGAATAATGATGACAATAATAAAACAGAAAATAAGGAATTTAAATTAACTCTGATAATCCCTTTCTTCTGAGGCTTCTTTTTAATTCAGCCATTTACCAAATAGCAGAATTTAAGGGGAGGATAATGGTCAAAAATATATTGTTAAATTTCAAATACTCTACATTACCGGGGGAATTAGATATAAATATTAGAACTATTTTAATTTATTTAAGGTGAAAATGCTAACATTTACCTCAAGAATGAAAGTTAGTAGTAGAAAAATGAGTACAAGCAATTATTTGTGTGAATTCAAATGGATGTGAAAAATAAACTTATATTTTATTGAATTTTTTAATGTCAAAGAACATTGATGTTAATTCCACTATAAAATTGCAGCCCAACTCTAAAACTATAAGATCTTGGTTTTCACAGTCCAGAAATTCCAGTAATATAGAATACTGAGGTAATTTTACAGTAATGAAAAAGGTGAAATAAGTCACTATCACTGATTCAAATTACTAATACTATAACTTTTTTGCAAAGCATATAGCTAAGAATGTATATATTTTACCTACAATAAAATCTTTTTTTTTCTGATGAACTTCTGGTTATTCTGAAACATTTGAACTCCTCAGTTTTCATTGAAATATGTCTTAACTTTCAAAAATAAACTATATATCTATATATACATAAAAATCTGTGCAAACTTTGAATTTTGATAACTGCATATAAACGTTATTTCAGGGAGGACTTTATTTTCTTTTAGATAAAATACATTTTTAAATAGTATAAACTTTGGATAACACTCCTCACATAGAAAATACCTACATTGTGGTGTTAAATGAGGAAATCATAGTATGCAATAATTTCTATCAAACAAGACAATAAAATTAAAATACACACAATATTTTCTCTGTTTACACAATTTCTAATAAATTCTACATTCTGTCCTCAGTATCTTACATAGATAACTGTTTGATTTTCAAAGTAAACTGGAGAGGTCAGTACTCTGATTATCTCAATGCTTATGAAGAAGAAACCCAAGTCACGGGGTGGCTAAATAACCAATATTATTTACATAGTTCCCAGATTAAAATCTAGCTCTGACTACGTAGTCCATTCTCTTTGCAATCATGATACATGCTCTAGAAAAATAAAGTTATGAGGATATACTAAAATGTGTTAAGAGATCAAAACTAGCAGACTTGTGTCTATGTGATGTCATCTGCTTTGCAAATATGGAACAAGGAACTTGTATCCTTTGCCAATTAGCAACAGCAACAAATGACTTTTCTTCATCTGATCTTTCAGAGGAAATAGTTTAGTAAAATATCCACATTGGTTTGATAACACTATTCATTCAATTTGAATATTTAAGTAGATTGTCCAAATGACCCATAGAATCTACCTTCGTAAATTGCTTCTTGATGAGATCGAGTTAGAAAGCCATGGGGACTGAGAGATGTATTCATTTAAAATAAGATGCTGCTTTATTCTCATAGCTATTTAACATTTTTTGACAGTACAGGGGCTTGAACTAAACGCCTTCACACTGAGCTACACGTTCTTTTTGTTGTTGTTGTTGTTTTTGTTTTTTTTTGTTTTTTTGAGAAAGGTTCTTTCTAGGTTGTGAAGTTTCCCAGGCTGACCACTAACGTGTAGCCCTCCTTCTCAAGCGTCCCAGAATGCTGGTCATATCAGTGTGCACTATCATGCCCGGCTATGCTGACTACTCTAAATGATTAAACTTCACTCATGACTTTGCAAAAATTATTCCACTTTTTGACTATATGTCTAAAAAAGTTGATATTATCTGAAGAAAGAAAAGAAATAAACAGGTTAAACAATATCCAGTTAATTCCTATGAATGTATCACCCACTGTCTTACATATTATAATTGCATAATGTTCTGTTAGTTTAAATCTAGCGCATGTCTGTAGAAGACACCAATCAACTCAAAGTAGTCAGATGTTACGCTAGTGATTTCTAATGATGTGATCAGGCCAGGATGAAGAATATCTTCTCATCATACTTATTATTAGTGCGTTGATTCGAGTGGCCAACAAGTTCCAGACAAAACTGTTCTGGGGAAAAAAAAAAAAAAAAGAGGTGCCTGAAGGAGAGTTGAAACATGGCTAGAGAAGAAAAGACTTCCCTAGCTTCTCTGAGGGCAGCATCTAAACAATTTGAAAAGTCTACCAGGTGAACACACATGGGAATGAACTTTCAGACAGAAATTACTACAGATGCAAAAGCCAGTGATACAAGAAAGCAAAGCTTGTTCAAACAAACAAACAAAAAAACATAATTATTGCTCAAGAATAAAAAATAACAGAACAAGTAGAAAGGAGACTTCAAGAGTACTGACAAGCAGATAAATAATGTTGTTTAGGTTGTGGATTACTTATGCATAGAAGATATGCACAGAAGATTAAAGTTTCTCTGAAGGTTGCAGTGGATAAATGAAGAACACTAGTTAAATCAGTCAAAACTCAGATGTATATGGAAGACCACTGTGGTGGTAGACAAGGAGTATAAATAGACATTTGCGAGTAGATACAAGAAAGTGTTACTACTGCCCAAACAATGAAGCAAATTACATGAGTGTAGCTAATATCAAACATTTTGGGCAAAAGAAAGACTATTTCTTTTGTGACATTCTAAAGATAAAATTGTAAGATATAAAGATTAATTGAAACTGAATGGAAACAAACAGTGGGGAAAACCTAGTAGGAGTTCATTATATAATAAATATTGATGCATAAAAATCAACAGAATTGTAATTAATCTAGCTTTAGAATGATGGGGAGGAAATTTATATAATGAATAGATAAGGGAAGGCAAGTACTTTGGAGATTAAATATCAAGCGTAGCATTGATCTATTAAACTTGAGAGGTTCTTATAGTATACGGGTAGTGTCTCCTAGGAGATATCCGGATGAATAGCTCTGAAGACAGGTTTAGGGTTTCCAAGTAGGAATGTGAGCCACTTTCACAAAAGTGATAGTAGAAATATTGGTGCACAAATGAAACAAGCCATGAATAATATTTAGAGTTAGAACCAACAAGAGATGAAGACAAACAGACTCAGAAATACACACATTTTTGAATGGATAAACAGATGAAACAAAAAATTTGAGAGGAAGAAAAAGAAGCAGATGATAACATCTCAGAAATTTCTAGCAGAGAAAGTTTAAGGGACATAATAAGTGTAGAAGAAAGAAATGAACTAAGAGAAACACTGAGTAATACTATTCTATTATTGATGAAGGGTGGGGCATTTTCATGAGTTACTAGCAATGGAAATTAAACTTGGGCTTGCAGAGCAATTGTGAGGTGTCATGGGTGGTTGGTGACACAATTAATTGCAGAAATTCAGAAGGAAAAGATGATGAGAGACAAGTTAGTATCTAGAAGTAAATACAAGGCCAAGAAAAGCTCTACTTGTATTTAATTAATATAATCTGCACTCATGTCTTACCAAACAGACTATGCTTAACGAGTTTTCTTTTGAAACAATGCCACTGTTCAATGTAGAGTTAATATTCTAAGTTTCAAATTAAGCTACTAATGTATTTTAAATTATTTTTCTTCTCTAAATTAAATCAAAGCAATTTTGACATATTTTTAATTTCTTTAATAAATGTATATTGTAATAGTTTACTACTCTGATTTATTAATATTAACACTATTGTGTTTTTAAAATTCCATATCATCTGTTTTGCACACTATCTCTCATTTTGAATTTGCCTGATCTTTTCTTCCTGATTAGATTCAAGATCTTCTTTCTTTTTGTTTTTTTTCCAATAATATCATATATGTGGTATTGTATTATTCTCAAGGTGTTGCATCTTGAGGCATGTGATGTCGATTTCTTTCATTATTGGTGATGGTAAGTTTCATCACTTAAAGTGATGTCTGCTTGTTTGTAATATTGTAAAGGTATGCACTTTCCCTTTGATTAATCTGGAAGTGAAAATTTGAAACAGCATAAATAGTCTATTTTTCAAAATTTTGCCAAAAGTTTATCATGAAATCAAGATTGTTTCATGAGTCAATTGTACTCTCTTTTTCATTAAATGGTAACTTAGAAGTATTTATTATTCCTTCCATATTCATTTATTAGTTGTTATTTCACAAGTGAAATTCTGATTTAAGATTTAAAGTAACTTACAAGCAATATTTGTATTATCATTATTGAAGAAAATACATGTCTATAGAATTCCATTCTACTTTATATAAATTTCAAATAGAATCATTTGTATTTTATATTATACAAAGACCATGTTTTCATAGTTAAAAGTTTATTTTCAAGCCTATCTTTCCTTCACTAATACTACTTTAGGGAGCACTTTCATAAACCATGTGAAAGAATAAAAAGGAAAAGAAAGAAATAAAAGACAAACATTATTTTTGAAATCCAGGAAATACCCACTTTTCGGAGATGATATAAAAACTAATTCATTTACTTTTGTGAAGCGTACTAAAAATGAGATAAGACACAAATGCCAAGAAATTTTTCCATCACTCTTAATGTAAAAACAAAACTGGAAAGAAGTTATGTTCTTCCTTATATTACCCTAGTCAGTCAAAATATTTTGCCTATTCCCATGGCAACAATGATAAGGACAAAGTGGGGGAATGGAATAACCAAAGTGTAATAACATCGCTGGGCTAACAGTCTATTAAACACACTCCCACCGCCACAACAGCACATATTTTGTTATGATTCGTTAGCTGTGAAAGCCTGAGTGAGCTTAACTAGAGAAGTCTTAGAAAACTTTAAAGCCAATTCTTAAAACTTAACTCAGTAAACTACTTAAAAATATAATTAATATCCTATGAAGAAAAAGTTAACATGATAACAGCAGATATTCTTTTGTTACTACTGTGCAGACTGACATCTGGAGAATATTATACATTTTCCAGGTATGTTAGAATGCAACTGTTATTGAGCAACCTGACTGAATCAAGTACTTTCAAGAATTACTATAGCTTGCAAAAATTATAATGGAAAAGATGATCACAAAGTAAATGGTAATTCATTGTGATAGCTAGTCCTTTACTTTCCTCTCAACTGAACTAGATTAGACTCACTCTTCCATTTCCTCCTTTCTCCATTGAGACCAGATGTACATTCAGTTTTGGCAATTATAACTCTGCTAGTTTCTACTTGCTATTTAAAAAAGAATAAAATCCTGAACATTCTGTAATCTGGCTGCATTTTAGCTTCTGTTAAACTTATTTTCAATACAAGGCTGTACATTTTTTAAAAATTGGTTTATAAACTTTCATTTGACCAGACAGTATAATGGATATTGGTACCCAAGAGTTCTACAATACTATACTGGTTAAAACCTGCAAGGCATGTATGTGTATCATTAACTGATTTAAGAAGGAGGGTTGGGTGAAGAGAGTCCTTATTTGCAGGGTAAAGACAGGTATAAGTACAAAGTGTATGTAGGGACTTTAGTAATCTTTTGTTGAAAAGTTAGAATATTTTTACCAATCAAATGCACAGGAAGTAGAGAATGAAAATCGCCTTCTAGCTGAAGGAGGACAGCATGGGGGAGAGCAGCCTGCTGAATGCATCCCTGATGACAGCCCTTCCCGACGGTGGCAGGGAACTTGGCATTAGGTCTAAAGGAAAGGAAGTGTGTTGCAAGTTTGGTTAACAGTGATACATAAATCTCATTATAAGGGTGCAAAAGGAAAGGAAAGAGACGACACAAGATATTGGAAAAGTAGGCAGCTCTCACAAAACTCATGACGAGTTTTTCTCTAGGCCGTACTTCCGACAGTTCTCAGGCAATCCCTAAACTCTGTTATTTTTAAATACTCAGAGATAAGTCAGTGTGTTCACGTGTGCTTGTGTGTGTGTACTGTTGTATACCCACGTGTGCACGTTGTTTGTTAGGTCAGGTGTGGAATAATGTGTAGGATGCGTTAAGCGTAGCTTTACGTGAAGGAAGTAGTGTTTGCTTTCTGAGATGTCTGCTTAAATTATATCATTTTCCTCTGAACGTGACCATTGTCCTAGTTTTCTGAGTATAGTTCCCTGCAAGTTATGAAGAGAAGAAAGGTAACATTAGTTTCCTCTGGGGTCTAGTTTAATAATTGCTATGTGATAGATGGTTAATGTTCTCAAAAAATTATTGGAAGAAAAATAAAGCATATCGGCAGGGGTATTTTCTTTTTGTGTAATGATATTTGTTGCTTGTGATTTCTGGAGTCCCTTAGCTCACCTTCTTTAATCAGTGCCCGTGATTATTTTTGGAACGATATCTTGCCCTTCTTGAATAATGCTGACAATGTGAGTCACTGCACTCTATCTTTGTTGACAACATAATGCTCCTCTGTTTCCCTGGCCCAAATTGGTACCAGTCCAAAATCCCTGCAGTGAATGAATATATTATCTTGAATGACACAGACGCTTTGAAAATTTGGTTAAGGATCTAGAAATGTTAAAATCATCTTGTTTTATGTGAGTGAGCCAAAGTAATCTCACGGGTTTTAAAAGAAGCAATCAGAAGTGTTAATGGAAGAAAAGCAGTTATGCCTGCAGAAGCAGAGGTTGGGCTGATATTCCTTGAAAACAGCAGCGGACACTTATGCCGAAGAATGTGTGGCTGCCATGTAGAAGCTGGGTAAGGCGAGGAAATACAGTCTCCCTCACAGCATACAGAATGCATCCCTGATGACGTCTTGATTTGACTTTCATAGGACTTATTTTGAACCTCCGATCATCAGAACTGTGAAATGATATGTTTAGCTCATGTCAAGCCACTGAAGTTACTTATGGTCATTTGTTAACAACAGCCGCAGGAATCTAACATAGCCCTCAGCCCGTCAGTTAGCGGTCCCATAATCCAAGCTGAAGCAAAAGGCCATTCGTGATAGCGGCTGACTATATCTGAATTTGGGATGCTAATCCAAGGAAAATAGTTAATTCTGTAAAGACCCCCCCCCCTCAGTTCATATTATGTAACCTAAGTTTCCACAAAAGCAGATCATGAGGATTAGGGTGTCCGGGTTGTAAACAAACAACCAAAAAGATTTAAAATGGGAAGTTAAAGTGGAAAAAAGCAGAAAAAGGCCAAGGCTTTAATCTAGGTTCCAGTGTAAAGCATGCAAGTGGGTGCTGGAAAGTGGCAGTGAATGTGTTAGATGCCTGCTGGTCCTAGGGCCGGAATTTACCCACCGCAGTTATACTCCTGGCGTGGCTGCTGCGCTGGGCCCCTGAACTTTCCGCCCTCTGAGCTACACCCGCCTGCTGAAGGCTTTCCGCAGGGTTCGCCTAAAGCCCCCAGGCGTGCAAGTGGAAAGACCGCTTGAGCATTACCTCCAGGCAGCACGCTGTCAGTGCACCAGCTTGTGACATAAATCATACATTAGCCCAGAGGATTCAATGTCAGGCACCGAAGCATCCAGGATCCCGTCCTTTCTAACCTTTGTTCCGGAGCACCGTCTTTTTTTCTGAAACGCCCCATCTCCTGTTTTTGTTCTGTCAGATTTTCAGAGCGTGCTAACAAGAACCCTATTTGGTGTATATTTCGTGTGGGGGTTCTTTTCAAAATTATTCTCATTTTAATCATTTTAGGGTTAATGTAACTAAACATTAAGTGATTTTTATACTTGGCAGACTTAGAATGAATCTTACGAAATCCTTTATAGTTTTGAGTCATTTTTATAAGCCTGACACACACCGAGGATGTCAAAACCAATTTAAAATGTAGTAAAATATAAAATCACAGACAAATATGACATTGTTTTGTGAAATTTCTGCCTCATATCATCACCTCTGTTAAGAAGCATCACACTGTATATTCAATGCCAGATTGTGGTAACATCTAAAATTTGAAGATATGCTAAAATCACAGTTTTAAAGTAATTTTTTTATCACATAGAATCTTTTAATTCTGTTCCATGTTAGAGTCAATGGAAGTTGATGAAAAGGAACCTCAAACTCTCATTGCGGTGGATCATCCCATAAAGTTATAAACCCACTTGTGAAAGTTCTGCTCAGTCAAGTCTCGAAGATCTCCCTCCCCCTCAGCTAGTCCAGTGCCCAGCAAGCCTTCGCGGCCCAGCCGTGCAGCGCGAGATTCAGTGATTATTCCCCGTGTCGGCCTGTCCTGGGCATCACACGCGCACTGTGCACCCTTCTCCTCAGCTTCTTGCTACATTACTTAGAGTTCAGATCATTTCATCTCAGAAAGCTCTTTAGACTATCCTGTGAGTCATACCGATCTCTCTGTCATTTTATAATCTAAGAACACATTCCAAATCCTGCTGTGTCTACTTGTTATCCTCACACACACACATATATGTGGCTTCTTATGTTGTGCATTTCACATGTTTTCCCAAAGAGAATTAAGTCTTTCCTGATTAACTATGAAAGACAGTGGCCATGGCTCACACTTACTTTACATTTTGAAAAAAATTTATACATTTTTCTTTTAATTGTTTCTCTAGCCTCCCCACTGCTATTACACTTCATATGTTAAAGTTTAAGCTGCATGTGTTGGTTCTTGCCTTAATAGTAATTAATATAGCCCAAGTGTCTAGAATCATGTTAGGAATTGAAATTAAATGTATGTTGTGTGACTGAATAAATTAATGAATAAATTTTTTATCATGGAATCTAAGTGAAAAGTTTCCCCAACAGTGTTGCTATATTTTCTTTAAATTACCAAATCAGTTTAATATACATGCACATTTCTATACATAACTCCTAAGTGTTGCATTCTAAATAAACTTCTTTCTCCTTCATCTTCTCTATTCTTGTCTAATTACTCATGGAAAATATCTTTTATGTTTCATTCATAGTCTCCTTGACCTCAGTAACTACCACTTTTTTTCTACTCTCTCCTCCTCCTCTACTTTCCTAGTTTCTTTTCTTTTCAGCTACTTAGTATCACATTCAGAAAATATTTTATTTATTTGGGGAAGGATTATTTCAGGGAAAAGCGCAAAGTGAGATTTGGATACTTTAAATACTTTCCAACCTTACTGAAGTGGTTATGCACTAATTTCTTTACTTGCAGCCTGCGTTTTTTTTTTTTTTTTTTGAAGAAAATTATTGGTGGTCTGATGACTAAATCTTTCAATAAGTACAATTATTCAGTTAGAAAAGTAATAAAGAGCAAAAAGAACAACAAAATGATGGAAAGAGAAAGAAAAATGATAAAAAGGAAGTACTACTCTTCCATAAAAAGGATGAACTAGAGACATTTGTAGGTAAATGAATGCACCTTGAGAACATGCTCCTAAGTGAAATAAATCAGACACTCATGAGTACACATCAAATTGTAGACAAACCACATCTTCTTTAGCCATTCATTAGTTGCTGGGCATTTGGGTTGTTTCCTAGACTATACATAACTTTAATTTTCTTAAATCATAATCACTGGGGTTGAGAGTCAATGATCTGGGGTTGAGAGTTAATGATCTATAGCTTCTATTTATTAAACTCTAAAATATCTATAGACAAGTGAATTTTGAGAAGCATTAGTTTACCAAATTATATCCAAATAAGACAACTTTATATATGAGATTAACCTAAACTGTTCCTTATGATCCAACAATTGCTTTTCAGTATCATTTCAAATGATTCATCCTTATTCCACATGTTCTCCAAGCATACAAATTTACTAGGTTGAATATTCATTTAATTTTATTGTATGTGATGATTTTCATCTCCTCTCCTGCCTGAACAGACATGTAATGTGTCCTTGACCCTTTGCCAATGATATGATAAAGAAAGAGATAAATGAAGATAACTGTATGCATTATGTCTGGTGCCAGGGGGCTGCTTCATCACCAGTACAAAGGGAGATGGAGAGGGATTTTAGGGTGTTGTTAAATATTTGTATAAATACTGTGAGTATGATTTGTGCTACAAGTAAATTCAGTTATGTATGAAGTTGTGAAAATTTGGAGTTATGTTAGACTCATTGTTAGACTCAACTAATAATTTGAAAAGTAGTCAGATAATTTTGAACAGCAAAGAAATTTATTGAAAGGATTTCGGGTGGGGATGTTAGAGAACCGGGCTGGAAAAATTAGAAAGTTATCAGTCATGGCCAAGAAAGCAACCTCTTGAACAAATCAGTGTGGTGAAACTATTTGATGGGAATTCCTATCCCCAGTCTTTGCTAGAATTTGGTCTATCAAAGCTGCCAACACCTGACAGCACCATTGGCAAAGTGACCTTGGAAATTCAGAATCACTACTGTTTCCATACCTGCCACAGATTGAGTTTTCTACCAGCTTTTTTCTGGTGTCACTAGTAATGTTATATGTGTGCCGTGTGGATCTCTCTGATTGGCTGGGTCAAGTCATGTGTTTGCTGCATAGATGAAGAGTTGGTTGAGTAACATATTACAATTATAACAAGAGAGGAATTTTGTTTCTCAGTAAGACTCAAACAGTGAGAGGATTTCCAAATATGGGGAACATGTAGAATTTATATGTTGAACATCTATTTATATAACAATTCTAAAACAAAACAAACAAACAAACAAACAAAAAACCCTAAAGACATTGCAATTCTGATTACAAATACAGTGAAAATTTCCGACTCACTTCCAGAACTGAGATGTGGCAGAAATACCCTTTTCTGGTTACGGAAATCATAAGACCTCACATGCTCTTCTCTGAGCTTCACAAAGAAGATACAGTCTTACTTTTGGTAATTATCTAGCATAAACAACACAGAATTTCTACAATATAGTTGGTACTCCACCATCTGCCTGCATTTGTCTTTGTTTCCTGTCCTACTTGCCATTGTCTCTGGGGTACATCCGGTAGTATTAACTCCTCATTCATTGTCATACCATCTTGGCCTTTTATTTCGTGAAACCATTCAAAATGTAGTTTAGTTGCACACAGCTCTCCACTCACAGGACATCG
>PVJO010024432.1:0-24379 GCA_004026905.1 Hystrix cristata | reverse complement strand
CTTGCAGCACATGGCTTCCAATAGAATCCCAAATGTGGATAGCTGATTGTCCACACTGAAAAGTGCCAGCTGAGGCTGGGACTCTTGCTGTCTCTACCTCACATCACATACACAAAAGTGGGTACATTAAAGTCCACACAGGAGAAACAAAGCTCCAAGAAGAAAATAGGCTATTTATGATTTTAAGGCAACAAGCAATTTTTATGTGACTTGTAAAAATCCCAATGCCCAGAATAAGATTGATAAATACCACTACATTAGGTTGACACATTTCTGTTCATCAAAAGACATACAAACTTGAAATCTTAAGACACCAAATGGCTGCTGCATGCACAAGGCCTGTGTCCAGAGCATGCAAAGGATGTCTGCACATCAGTAAGAAAAGGCTTCGTGGGGCTGGGGCTGGGGTTCGGGGTACAGCGCTTACCCAGCATGGGTGAGGCCCTAGATTTCATCCCCAGAACTACTCCTTCCAGAGAAAGAATGCGTGCTAGCGGTGTTCTTTTCCCTTAGGGGTGAAGATGAAAGCAATGCTTTGGGGATGTTTCTCAATGTTCACCCTGTTCCTGTCCCAGCCCAGCCTGCAGGGCTCGTGCTGGACTCTGCACAGATGTCAAATCGCAGGAAACAGGGTCTGGTTTGTACCTTTTTTTGTTCCTGTGTTAGAAGACAGGGTGAAGGCAGATTCTACCTCCAGGATCCAGAGCCCATGGAGGAGGCCTCACTGTGGGGTGGCCAGTCTACAAGGGGACAGAGTCCCACCCTGGTGACTGACCCTCGGCCTTCTCTCTAACAGACCAGAAAGCGGTTTCCAACTGCTCCTCGACAGCTGATCGGCAGTGCCAGTGCATGGAAGGCTACTACTGTGACTCAGAAAAATGTGTGGAACACTGCTTCCGGTGCAAAAGGTGCAAGCAGGGAAGGGGTCCCCCAACCTCCCCTCATTGCTTGCTTCTCTTTGGGTCACTTATACAGCTCTCCAGCCTCAGTTTCCCTGTCTGTAAAATAGGAATAAGAAGGTAACACCTGCCATATGGAAGGTCAATCAAACAAATTGCCTAGATGTGCCCTGGTGACCTGCCTGGAGGCAGTGCTCATTTGTGTCAGTCAGCTTTCCCTCAGCGTGACCAAATGCCTGAGAAAAACAGCTTGAAGGAAGACGGATTTATTTTGACTCACGGTTTCAGAGGTTTCAGTCCATGAGGGCTCTGATGAGGGAGAAAGATCATGGCAGAAGGATGTGGTGGTAGAACATGGCCAGGAAATGAGAAGGAGAGAGCCCAAGAGGAAGAAGGCAGGGACAGTGTAGAGCCCCAAGCTCATACCCCCGGCCCACTCCCTTCAGCGAGGCCCCACCCCCTGTTTCCATCAACCCCCAAAATACCATCAAAGTACTATCTCATCAATGGATCAATCCGCTGAGGAAGTCAGAATCTTTATGACCATTCAAGTTCCTTTTTTCCTTCAATCCATAGGCCTCCAATGAGGCTATAATTATTTATAGAAGAGGAAAAGTGATCAACTTTGGGCTGTTAGTGAGAATCATAGCAATGCTATCTAAGAAGCTGATCAGGGTAAGTAAAGCTAAGAGGCCCTCCGTGAAGTCTCTGACCACACCACATGGTGCCTCTAGAAGGAAGCTGGGCCTGCACCAGGCCGCTCCTGGGCACCGGGAGGCCACCACAGAGCCACTTTCTCCTGCTGATGATGATAGAATGGGCCCCAGAGGGACAGAACTGAGAGTGTCTCTCTCCAGGTGTGGCGAGGGGATCCCTGTCCTGAGGGAATGCAGTGCCACGGCAAACACAGTCTGCGGGATGGCCCATCCAAGTAAGAGAACTTTTTTTCCCTTCTTAAATCTATGTTTTACTGAGGTAAAATTCACATAATAGAAAATTAAGCATTTTATTTTTTCTACATTTTTATTAGTGCATATTTGCTATACAGATCAATGGGCTTTGTTGTGGTTCATTCACACATACACATGACATACTTTGATCATTTTCGCCAGCCATAAACCCATTGCCCCACCCTTCCCAAACCATCCATTTTAAAGTTAATGATTTAGTGTCACTTAATACCACCACCCCCTTAAAGTTCCAAAACATACCCATAACCCTGGAAGGAGTCTCTACCACCATTACATGAGGATGTGCCAGCCCCTGGCAACCACTGATCAGCTTTCTATCCTAATGGATGGGCCTATTCTGGACACTCCATGGAAAAGGCATCAGACCATGTGTAGCCTTTTATGGCTGGCTTCTTTCACTGAGTATAGTGTTTTTGAGATTTGTGCATGTTGTAGTTTGAGTCAGTACTTCATTCCCTGTTATAACTAAATAATCTAATACACACCACATTTTATCATTCATTTATCTGTTCTTGGAATTTTTAGTAGTTCTCAAAAAAAAAATAGACCTTTGAGCCAATACCATTAATGGGCAAAGGACAATCTTTTCAACAAATAATTCTGGGGAAACTGGATATTCACATGCAAAGGAATTAAAATAGAGCCTTATTTCACCACACATAAAAGAAATCATCTCAACATGGGTGAAAGACTTAAAACAATAAAACTCTTAAAGCATATGGTAACACTTTCATGATATTGCTTTTGGTACTGATTTCTGATATGACACCAAAAGCATGGATCACAAAAGAAAAACTAGAAAAATGGATTATACTAATCTTACAGGTTTTAGGCATCAAAGAGTGCACATTCAGAGTGAAAGGCAACCCATTGAGTGGGAGAAAATATGTGGAAGTCACAAACTGATAAAAGGTCTGTAATATATAAAGAACTCCTACAACTCAACAACAACAAAAACAAACCTAAAAATCCAATTTGAAAAAATGGCGAAAGGATCATTATAGACTTTTCTTCAAAAATAAAACAAATGGCTAACAAGCACATGAAAAGATGTGCAATATCACTAACCATTAAGCAAATGCAAATAAAAACCACAATGAGATACGACTTCAGATTCTTTACGACGGCCATTGTTTAAAAAACAGAAAATCACAAGTGTCAGGAGGATGTAGAGAAACTGGAGCCCTCTTGAATTCCTGGGGAGAATGCAAAATAGTGCAGTTACTCTGGAAAATAGTACCAGCATTCCTTAGAAGATTACAAATAGCATTGTCATGTGATCTAGTCATCCCATTACTGGGTATAAAAACATGACTCAAAGAGATGTTTGCCACTGTGTGCACAGTAGCATCATTCACAACAGCCAAAGAATGGAAGCCGCCCAAGTGTCCACAGATGGATGAATGGACAGATGAAAGGTGGTATATACATTTAATTGAAAATTATTCAGCCTCGAAGAGGAAGGAAACTATGACACATGCAACACCCCAAATAAACCTTGTGGACCTCGTGCTGAGTGAAATAAGGAAATAACAAAAGGACAAATACTGTCTAATTCCACTTATTTGAGGTCTCTAGAGTTACAAGATCCAGAAAAAGAGAGTGCAATGGGAGTGCCAGGAATGGGAATTCACTGTTAAATGGAAACAGAGTTATGGTTATGACTCTCGATGGTGGTGACAGTTGGAAAACAATGTAAAGATATGTATACTTAATGAACTATACTTTTTAAAAAGGTAAATTATATGTTACATATATTTTACCACAGGTTTTTAAAAAAGTAAACAAATCCTTAGGAGAATTCCCTGCAGAGAGACGGAGACCCTGAGTTTTTAAGGCCCCCATCCGGGGCTGTGTCCTGGGGTAGGACATGTCCAGCTGGTCCTATTGCGAAGGCTGAAACTTCCACTGCTAACACAAAAAGAATGGGCATTTGTGGCTCACTCTAAGTGGCCTGGGTGCTACATGCTACTTCCTGGGGTGACTGTCCTAGAGGTCATGGGCCTGGCTTGAGGCTGGTGGTAAACCATTTCTTCAAATAGTTCCTGGCTGGATGAGGCCTGCTGGCCTATGTGAGATCTGCCGCCACCAGCAGAGCACCTTGGGGAGGGATCTGTCGCCTGCCCTCAGGTGTGGAAGCCAGGCATCTTTTCCTTATCCCCTCACCCAGGTTTGGCCAGTGCTCTGGGCCTCTTGCTGGGGGCTGCCATGTCCACAGGGCCAGTGGCTGAGGATGTTGCTTTGTTCTTTATCGTGGAACTTACGTGGAAAAAAATTCCAATTTCTCACTGTTACCAAGTCATTTTCTGATTTTTGCAGTTTTAGAGAACAGAAACTGGCTGATTCTGATCATATGGGTTCTATCTCTCCTGGTTTCATCCATTTTCTAAGAAGATGTGGATCCTGTAACAGCATAGAGCACTGTGGCAGCAGCCCCTTGACAGAAGCAAGTGACACTCCGGCTTCCAGCAAGTCCTGGGGGCCTGATGCACAGTGGGGCCAGTCACTTCCTCCTGGTACATGATGCTCAGCTTCAGCTTCACACACACAGCTTTATGAATCATCCCATCAGCATCTGCTTGTAGAAATTCTGATTCTGCCAAACCGCCAAGGTTCATAGGCCTCTGCAGTCCTGGTGGAAGCCTGCATGGCCTCGTGTCTCCTATACTCTGTATGCCTGCAAATCCAGCAGCACCTGGATAACACCAAAGTATGCTACCAGCACCAACTGCACCTGGGCCCACTTGAACCATGGCTGCAGTGGCCTGTGCATGTCTTTATGCTTTATGAGGTCCAAGGCAGGCAAAGCACCCCCCTACCCCACCCAGGACTATCTGAAAAGATTCTGCCCTAGAAAGTGTTTGAAACAAATTTGCATTTCTACATCTCTGAGCTTTTTTGGCTGTGAACTTGCAGATTCCTGTCATACCCTTAAGGTATCTTTCTTCTTGTCTTGGCAGAGTGTGCTTGGATTTTTTTTTTAAATGGTGCTAATCTCTTTGGCAACTATACTCTCATTGGTTATACCTTTAGGTGCTCTCCTTTTCTAGCCAAACTGCAAGTTTTCTAACTCTTTCAGCTCTGCTCCTTTTTCTCTTCCAATTTTTATTATAAATTGGCTAAAAGCAGTCAATAATATCCATACCACTCCCTGTGTGCTATGGTGCCTTGAGATTTCCTCCATCAGGTAAACTAAACCAACACCACCAAGTTTAGCCTCCCACAAATATCAGGGCACAGACATAATAATGCAGGTAAATTCTATGCTATGGTATAATAAGATGGCCTGTAGTCCAAGTCCCAGCACAGTCCTCATTTTCATCTAAAACTTCATCGGTACAGCCTTTACTGTCTTCATTCCTATTCGCATTCTGGTCTTTGGAGTTTTCACCAAAATTGCCTATTAAAATCCATTTACAATATTTTAGGCTTTGTCTAGTCTGGTCTTCCAAACTTTATCAAACTTCCTATAAATCAATTCCAAAGGCTTTCCCCACATTGTCAGATATGAAAGAAACATGAAAGTTGTTGGAATCAAAGAGTCATTTGTGTCAACTCTGACCTAAAAATAAGGAAACAAACTGGGAGGTTAGAAAAGAAGGGATCTTACCCACAATTGCATGATAGTAACTGTCACAAAAGACTGACATAAAACCAGCCTTGCAGAGGTCACCACAACCATGTATAAAATGTACTTCTGAAAGGTCATCTACCCACCAACTGTCTGTTCAACCTCAAATTGATGCTGTAACTGTAGTGGAGTTATATCTTGGTCAGTGCAAAGGCAATTAGCACAACCAGAGAAAGATTTCTTTCCTGTAGCAAGTAAGGAGGACATGGAGTTCTTTCCAAAGCTGAGTCCTTCCCAAGGAAGAAAAACGTGGATTTTATTCAGGAAGCCAATGTATATTCACATAGGCAAGCACCTTCAACGTGGGCACATTCCTGATCAGGCTCAGTTTAAAGGGCACATTTCTGAACATGCTCAGTTTAAGACCAAAGTTCAACAAGGAAAGACAGCACATTTCAGGGCATCTCTTCAAGATCACTGAGCATATGTTCAAAAGGTTATAATACTGGACATAAACACTTCTCTGAATGCACAGTTCAGGGTCATAAAGATGGCAGCTGTGAAATTTCGAAGCATGCTTGGTTTAATATGATAGGCACCGAGTTTACTCTAGGTGTTTAAAAGAATGGATTAAAGGGTCTTGGTGGACTTGGGTGGTTTCTCCAAAGAGTATTAGCCAAAACACAATAGAAAGGAGATCTCTGGAGGCCCATTAATGTGCTAGTTTGCCCCCAAGGTACCTGCCAAGCTTAGTGGCCCTGAGATTTCATTCCTTATTCTTGAGGGTTTCTTGGGTGAAAGTCAATCTTCTCTAACTGCTGAGAGGAGTGATAATATCCTTTTTAGTTGCAGAAGTAAAACTCTTTTGATTCTAAAGCCAGATAGGTCTTTGGATCAGCAAGGTGGTCTATAGCATCACTATTTGAGCCCCTTTCACAATTGTTCTACTCTACATCTTAAAGCACATCTACTTATGACACAATCCATGAACAGAGTTAGTAAAATTGGTATTTTTAACTTAAGTCTCCCAGAAATACAGGCTTATTGTCCTGGAGAATCCAGGCTGAAACACAACGAAACAGCCCAACTCATAAAAGAGTAAGACAAAACAGTTAATTATTATTTTATGATATATACTTATGATAGTGTGCAAATCCCATTAGTTATAATACAATTGCCTTGAAAGTGATTTTAAACTTCTGGTAAAATATAAAGAACACAGACAGACAGAACTATCCACGCAAACAGGTCAACAAGGAGAATAGAGCAGAATAAGTCATGTACTGCTTGGTTCTCTTATTATCAAAGGTTTCTTGGCTTTGGTGAACTGTGATCCTGGTGCACAGGAGGGAGGTACCTGAGGCTCACTGGAGCCTTTTGGCTCCTGAGACCTCCTTATTCTGGTATGATGAATCCACCAGGTTGTATTTCATAATTTAAGGGAAGAGTGAACAGTTACTACGATTAGATAAGGTCCCATCCAAACTCCGGTAAGCTGGTCCTTACCCCAGATTCCTATAAAGGCATATTTGGAATTTGCAAACTGTCTTACTTTTCTTGTTTCTAAGACAAAATACCTGACACCCAGAGTTAAAGGAGGAAAGGTTTATTTAGCTCACAGTTTGTAGAGGTTTCAGTCCCTAGTCAGCTGGTTCCAAGGTGGGGTGGCCTGGCGGACAGGCATCACAGAGGAGAGACAGTTCACGGTGGCAAAGTAAGAAGGTAGCGAAGTAAATGAGGCAGCTTTTTTTCTGCCCCCTTTTATATTGTAATGTAGGCTACCTCAATTAAGATGCGCCAGGGCCTGGGGATTTAGCTCAGTGATTAGAGTGCTTGCCTTGCAAGCACAAGGCCCTGAGTTCAATCCCCGGCACCACAAAACAAACAAACAAACAAACAAAAAAAACCAACAAAAAAAACAAACTTTAAGATGCGCCAAACCAATCAGTGGACTGAGTTAGTAATCACACATCCTTAATCCCATCACCTTTAACCTTATCATTGCACCATGAATCAATCACACACTCTAGATCCGGCCACCTCCGAAAAAGCCCCCACTATGACTGCATGAGGCTTTGGGGGAACATTGCCACCCAAGCCATAACATATGCGGAGAGTAAATATTCTCCCTTTCCTAATAACAGTGTCCAAATCTGGGCTATTATTTGGCATTTTGAGTAGAAGTTCCAGGAGGGAGGCCTTGCTACAAAGGCCTCATGGACTGAGACCACTGTATAACCAGCCCAATACTGATCATTAACTGCAGAACTGCACCACCTACAAATTATACTGTTTTGGGCCTGCCAGGACCCCACTCTGGAGATCTTCCTTGCATGACTATACCTGCTCTGTTAGTTCCCAGCAGTCATGTATTAGAGCTTCCTGTGTTGCAAGCAGTAGGGTGATTGGGCTAAGGCTCTGACAGGCTTTTAGGACCAGATAGGGATAGTTTACTAATTAAGCCTGCTACTTTCACATTCAGCTGCTTGTTGGTGAGTGACAGTTTTTTGTCTCTGGGTATCTGGTGTGGGGTCCAGACTAGACCATGGTGATCTGGTGTGGGGTCCAGACTATCCATGACTGCCCATAGTGGTTCTGATGCTTGAATTAACAGATACCTTGTAGCAACTGCCCTGAAGCACAGTGGCCAACCCTGAAACACAGCACCTAATTGTGTAGAGAAATAAGTTACCACTGTTCTTCAAGGGTTCAACATCTGCATCAATACCACAATGCCAATCTCTTGTCTTTCATGCACACGTCAATCAGATTGCTTGTATGTGTCTGACAGACTTGATAAGGGGGCTACACTCATCAGAAGCCCCTTGGGCTCATTAAGAATTTGTAATTAGCATATCTTCTACATACTGAAACTAGGTTCCATTTTCTAGACTTAGTTCTCTCAAGTCCTTCTCATCATTACTTCAAAAAATGGTGGGTAAGTTTTTGAACACCTAGGGGGGCACTGTCCATTATTATTACTATTTCAGAGGGACTCTGGTTCCTTGTATTAAAAAGCAGAGATTTGGAGACCGAGAGTGCAGTAGATGGAAAAGAGAGTGTCTTTTAAATCCAGGACTGTATAGTATTACCCTCAGTGTTATGGCTTGTATCTAGATGTCCTCCCAAAGCCTCATGCACTCATAGATGGGGCTTTTTGGAGCTGGATGGATCTAGAGCATGTGATTAAGGGTATTTGGTACTAAATTAGTCCACTGATTGGAATTGACATAGTTCTGGGTATGGATAATGCAAGCCCCCACTCTGGGTGTGGGTGGCACTGATCAATAGGCTTATACCCTAGATGAAATATAAAGGGAGAGAGGGAAGGCAGACTGGCTGCTGCTTGCTACTTGCTACCTTCTGCCTGCCACACCACTAACTGTTTCTCCTCCATGATGCACCTCTGCCATGCCACTTTGGAGCCCCCCAACTATGGGCTGAAACCTCTACAAACTGAGCTAAAATAAACCTTTCCTCCTTTAACTTTGGGTGTCAGGTATTTTGTCTCAAGAACAAGAAAAGTAACTAAAACACTCAGAAAGGGGAGCTAAGAAGGTATAGGGGTTTGGAATTGTAAGATGAATATCTGTGTCATCATGAAGTTAGCTCCGTGACTTCTTAGGAATGTGTGTTCCACCCTGTCCTGCTGAAGATTAATGGTCATCCCTGGTTTGATTTGATAAACACATTTATTCTTTCTTTCTTTCTTTTTCTTTCTTTCTTCCTTTTTTTAGGTGCCAGGGATCAAACTCAGGACCTTGTGCTTGCTAGGCAAGCACTCTAACCACTGAGCTAAATCCCCAGCCAAGACATTATTCTTAAGAGGGGAGTAGAGTATTCAAGAATGTTCAGAGATGACCATTTTGAAACCTTTGAACCCACTGCATAGGTCAGGGGCTTGAGAAATCATTCTGTTTTTCCCCTTTGCTTCCCCTTCTTACTTACACTGTCTTGAACAGGGTGCCCTTTCAGTAGTCAACAGAGTACATAGCTCCAGTATCTAGTAGAAACCCCATCTCTTCTCCAGCTGTATTTAAGGTATCTAAAGGCTACTTGGAGGAAATCTGGATTGTAGTGAAAGAAACCAGATGGAGAGCTCTATGGCCGATGAGTGTTTATCACCTCAGGAGAGAACTAAAGGGAGTCAGGTTTGTCCTTCTCCTTCCCTCTTGAGGACAGTTTGAGTACTCCATCTTCCATTGTCCCTTCTGCTTGCAGTATGCACTCTGGCTCACCCCACCTTACTGGTGGCCAATGGGCCCCATGTAGGGACAGAGAGCACCCCATGAAATGACTTCCTTCTTCTTCCTGGGCAACCCGCAGGGGACTGATTAAGGGTGACTGCCAACAGAGCAACTTCCTTTTTCATCTCTTTATTCCTTCTCTTTAGCAACACCTCTGTTGAAAATCTTAGAGGCAATCACTATTAGTCAAGAAACGTTGGTCTTTAAACCCACAGCCACGTTTCGGAGTTTTCTGCAGATACTGGGAGCACCGCCCATTATTATTACTGTTTTGCCAAGATTATCTGCCTGTCATTTCCTTCAGGATTCTTAGGGGTATATTTTTGAGACATTCTTTGAACATCTGCATGAAAGATTTTTATTTGGCCTCAGCTGAATTTCCTTCAGTTTGTTCCAATGAACTTGGAGTTTGCAAGCTTCTTGCATCCCTCTGCAGAATGTATCCCTAAAATGCTCCAAACTGACTCATCCTGTCACTGTGTTAGGCTCCCAACCAAGAGGAGTTTTTGGAACCAACTCTTCACTAGGTTGGCATGTTGGGTTGTAAGGTTGATCAGTGTATTACTTATCTATGTCCTTTGCTGCCTGAGTTCAGGACGATGTAGAGGAGGCTGATCTACCTGCTCAGCAGGAACCCAGGGAGCCGTGGTGTCATCCCCCTCTCTAGGCCCAGAGGAGACGAAAGCAGGTTGTCCTCTTCCAGAGGACTTTTAGACACCAAGATGGTGCTTCCCTTCTTTGTTAAAGGCTAATTACATTACTTTTAGATTTCCTCATTTTTATATAAGGCTGTAAAACACTGAACATAGATAATTTTATCCTGATTTTCCTCTCTCTTGCTGCATAGATCTAGTTGCAAGATTGTATTCTAATTTGGAGACCTAATTTTAAGGTATTTGTCTTAACCTTCCAAATCATATTGTAGCCATAATGTGTTAAAGATGGACCATCTGTTTCTTAATTATTCTCAAATAGCTAAGGATCTGCCAGTGTCAAGGGAGGTATCTCGCCGGGCTCTGTTTTGGTGTGAGTGCTTTGTTTTTCATATTAATTATTGAAGCAGACAGAGATAAATACAGAAAGACAAAATGGTAATGTACAAATTTCAGAATTCTTTACTTAAGCAAAAAAATTGATTTTAGAATTTTATAGCAATGTGATTGCAAAATTACACATCTGGGGGTTCTAGACTATAAAAACAAAACAAAGGAACAGAGTCTTCAGACCACCCTCTGGAGCTTTTTTTACCTTGATGTCTGTCTGCTTTGGAAATGTATTCCAACCTCCCAAACTTGAGGTTTCTGGGAATCAGAAGAGAGATATCTTTCAACTCAGAACTTTTCTGAGGCTTTCCATGTTTATGTGTCCCTGAGCAGCCTTCCTTTCAGGACAGAGACTCCTTTTTAAAATCTTCTAGACCTCTGGTGTCATTCTGGACAAAAGTTTTCTTTCATTCCCAAGATCTCAGGACTGAGAGGCAATCTCAGCCCAGTGGGTGACCTTATGCACTGTTATAACATCCCCAGTCTTTCTCCACTCTGTTAACAAGAATCTATTAACTGAGTCAAGAGTGTAGAACCATCATTGATCTGTGGAAACTTCCAGACAAAGATTCCAAGCATCAGCCAAGTTCACGTAGGAACAATACAGCCCTATTACACCCATGAGTCCAGCCCCAAGAAGTGTCCCATTTATGGTTTCAAGACCCATTTTCAGCAATACAGGTGAGTCCACCTGGGACACTCTGCCTTTGTTTACATCTCTCCTGTTGGGAGTCAAGCAGGAAAATCCCATGAGCTTCTAAGAGGAGACCCCATCTAGGTCCCCAAATCCGTTATGGAAACCTGGGGAGACATCTGGGAGAGTGCAAGGCCATAGCAGCACAACCAGGAGATACAGGAGTGGAGAAGGATTTATCACTTGCATCAGGTAAGGATAGCACTAGGCGATTTCCACAGCAATGCCCTCCCCAAGGACCAGAACGATATGGTTTTCGTTAGAGGATCCAATATCTGTTCTCATAGAATAGCATGGTAACAGAAGGCACATTTCTGAGCATGCTCAGTGTAAGGTCATACTTCAAGAGTGAAAAATTTCAGACACATTTCTGGGCACACCACTCAAGGTCACAGAACACTTTTGGTGGGGCGTAGTGCTGGGGATCGAACTCAGGGCCTTGCACTTGCTAGGCCAGAGTGCGTGTTTGAAAGACTAAAATGGCAGGCATAAGCACAGCTCAAGGGTCATAACGACGGTAGACATGAATGCCTCTGAGCATGCTCAGTTTCATACTATATAAACCACGTTTACTCCAGGTACTTAAAAGCATGAGTCATATGGGCTTGGTGACCTTGGCTGACTTCCACAAAGTGTCTTTGCTGAAACAAAAAGAAAAGAGAACCCTGAAGGGATGTAAGTGCAAGAGTTTCTCATCAAAGCTGCCTCTGCTCTTCCAAGTGACACTACTTTTAATCACTGTGGCTAACGATTATTATTTCAAAATATCTGATATAGTCATTCCCATTTTTGCCTTTGAAACTGCCTTTAGTCATTTCTGTTGAATACACTCACAGTTTACTATGAGTAACACATGTTCTTGTTGTGGTTCTCTGTTGTTCTTCCCTTTACAATGCTGGTCCCCAGAAAACTGCAGTGATTCCTGGACACTCTCTCTGATTATTTTTTATTTACATTAATACAGATGTAAGCAGAGCAATGACCCGACTTCTTGATACCAATTTTCAATGTTAATTTTCTGTCACTAAAACAAATAACTCGTATTATGATGTGGGTAATACAGATACAGAAAGAAGAGTTCTGTTGTGACTCACAGTTTTGGAGATTTCAGTCTACGATCAAATGGTCAGAGGACTTCTGGGCATGTGACAAGGCAGCATATTATGGTAGGAGCATGTGGTGGAGCCAAATTACTGGCTTCATGGAATTAAGTGAAACAGAAGAGGGACAGACTAGAGTTCCACAATCGTGTTCAAGGGTACAGCACCAATGAATTAAAGACCTCCCACTAATTCCCACCTCTCAAAAGTTCCACCATCTCCCAGTAGCACCAAGCTGGTGACCAAGCCTTCAACACAAGAGCCTGTGGGCAGCACTGAAATACACCATCAGACCTGTGGTGATGGAAACCTCTCATGAAGAAGTTAGGAATATGTCATTTTCTAATTTGCCTAACTCCATGTAACTGACATACTCTACTTCTTGTAGTCTTCATTTTTTAATGAGAGTTTTAGCCCACATAAAACTGCAGCTTTTCTCCTGTATATCTATGTCAATTTCATATTAACATCCAGCTGGGAGCCTAAGAGGATGGAGATGGAGTTTTGCTTCCCCTAAATTTCCTAGACCTAACGATGGGATACTAAAAGGCTGGGATGTCCACTTGCTTTAGGAATGCCAGTGGGGTCCGAAGAGATCCAACAATAGCAGGATGAAGATAAGAATTCTCACCCAAGTCAGCTCTCCCAGTTCCCAATCTAGAGTGCCCAGTCAAGAGAAAATGGTAACATTTTGAAATTCCATTGCCAGGAAAAAACATGAGAAAGTATTGTTTTTGGAATTGCGACTCTGGCACATTTGTGCTCAGTACAGTTGGTGACTGATCCACAGATTTCTCTATCTTTTGCAAGCTTGGCTTTGAGACCAGTGATGATGCTCTACCTGCCTAAGAGTCAAGATGCCCTGCAGAACCACAAGAAAAGAAAACAAAGAAAGTGACTTTTTTTCTTCTCACTATACAAGGAATCTCAGTCCATAAAGGGCTTCTGTGCCTTCAGCCTTTGTCCAAGTGCCTTTGCTTTCTTAGGCTATCTGACAAGTTTGGGACTTGAAGAGGACCACATCTTTAGCACTATACTGGGGACTGCCTGTTCTGCATCTACAGTTAGGTGTATTAGTCACTTTCTCATCACTGGGATAAAATACCTGATACTGGCAATTTAAGGAGGAGAGGTGTATTTTGGCTCACATCCATGTTGGCTGGTTCTGAGGCAGAAATGGAATAGTAGAAGCACATGGTCAAAGAAATCTGCTCAAACCATGGCAGCCAGGAAGCAGAGAGAGAAGGGAGGAGTAAGGGATAAGAATACAGTCTTCAAGTTTGCACCCCCACCCCAGTGACCCATCTCCTTCAACTGAGCCCCACCTCATAATAGCATGTGTGGCTATTCCCCCACAATATAGTCATCTTCTGATAGTCCTTCCTCTGAACACAAGAGATATAGGGGAATATTTTATATCTGAACTATAACATTCCATCTCTGGCCCCAAAGGGCTCATGGCCATCTCATGAGGCCAGAACTTTAGGTCCGTTTCCAACAGTTGCCAAAGTCATACCAGATCCAGCATTGCTCAAAAGTTCCAGACTAAATAAACAAACATTCAAGATCAAAGTTGCCTCTGAGACTAAAGGCAAACTCTTAGCTATATAGAGCCCCTGTGAAACTCGAAAACAAAGTTACATACTTCCAACATATAATAACACAAGTCTAAACATTCCCATCCCAGAGAAATAGAGGATAGAAAGTAGTAAGAACAAAGCAAAACCCAAACTCATCAGGACAAACATTAACTCCTGTAGCTCCATGTTCAGCACCCAGGTACATTGTGGTCAGATGTGAAGTCCAACACATTATCGAATATCCCCACCCCCATGAACTTGCAAGTTGCAGCTCACAGGGCCTGTCTCTTAGGTTAGCTTCATTCACTGTCTTTGGCTTTTATCAGCAGTCATTCCATGTTCCTGGCACTTCTAACTTCCCAGGGTCCCCATTGCAAATTTAGCCTCATTGTCAGAGCTACATGCATCACCCTCTCAAGGACTTTTTGCAAAGAATGCAATCTTTTCACATGTGTTTGGTCTGGTTTCACAGGCCACCTTCTGAAATCTGGGTGGACTCCTCCATGACCCCATAATTCTTGCATTATGCATGCCTGTAAAACCAGCACCATGTAGGTCATGCCAAGTCTTACTCCATGCTTGAGCTGGACCCCCTCAGACCATGGCTGCAGTGGCCTTTGAGTGTCTTTTTGGTCGAAGGGATATACTTCCTTAGGTAGCCATGAGTAAGCAGGGTACCCTGACAGTCTCTTCTCAAAGCAAAATCTTTCAAAGGCATTTACCCTATTATGCTCTGAAGTTTGTGATGGGTAGTGTCTAGCCAATTACTGAGACTCACTGAAGGCATCTTTCTTATTGTTCTGGGGCAAAGTACTTGGCTTCTTTTGAATGGCAGCAATCTGTTCAGCAACCACATCCTGTTTGGCCCCAACTTTACATCTAACCAAATTACATCAATTTGACTTTTTTTTTTTTTTTTCAGTGCTGGAAGATTGAACCCTGGGCCTAGCCCATACTAGGCAAGTACTTTTCCACTGAATCTCTCCCCTAGCTCTTGGATCTACCTTTTGTCCCTCATTCTCACTCTAAATCTAGCTAAAAGCCATCGTGTGAACATGGGGCTGCCTTGAAATTTCCTCCACCAGATGAATTAGTCTGCCAACTTTAAATTTAGCTTCACACAAAATCTTAGGACATGAGCAAAGTGAAGACAAGTTTGGGGTTTTTGTTTTTTGGGTTTTTTCCAGAAGGACTTTTATCTCTTCCTCTTACTTTTGCCTCCTGATCATGAGGTGAAGGCTTTCTTTCAATGTGTGCTCCCATCACAGTAACAAGAACGGCCTCTAGTCTGGTTTGCAATACAAACCTTATTCCCATCTGAAACCTCATGGGTCTGGACTTTACCGTCCAGATTCTATCAGATTTTGGCCTCCAGAATTGCCCATCAGCTCTACTTTAGCCTTCTAGCCTTTCTCCAACCCAATTCTACAAATTTTTCATTCAAACTCCTCCCACAAACTAGTGCTAAAGACTTCTGAACACGTAATCAGTTATAGTCACAGCAATAACCACAATTCTCTGATACCTACTTTCTGTATTAGTCACTTTCCCATCACTGGGAGAAAATGTCAACACCAAACACCCACAGTTTTATTTTGGCTCGCAGTTTCAGAGGCTTCAGACCAGGTCTGGTGACTCCCATAAGAGCACAGTGGATGAAAGCTGCTCACCTTGTGGCAGCCAGGAAGCAGCGAGAGAGGGAAAGAGCCAGAAAGGATCAGGGACTGGATATGGCCCCCAAGGCCATGCTCTGATGATCCGTCACTTCAATATGAACCACCTACTCTTCCCATCACTTCCCAATAATGTCATCAAATTATGAATTTAAAGCTCTCATGCTCCAATCACTTCTCTAGGCCCCACATCTGAATATTGCTGCATTGCAGAACAAGCCCTCAATACGTAAGTTTTTGGGTGACACTTTGTGTTTAAACCATAACAGTACCTATGGGAAGATTAAAAAAATATTTTTGGTCTCACCATGTAGTTCAGGCTGGGCTTGAACTCCCTATGGATCCCAGGCTGGTCTCAAACTCATGGTGATCATCTTGCCTCAGCCTCCCAAGTGCTAGGATTACAGGCATGCACCACCACTCAGTGAGAAGATCAAATTTTGAACAGGACACAAAGGAGTATAGGCTAACCTTGGGGACTCCCTTTGCAAGATTGAAGAAGAGACACAAGACTTAGAACAAATGATAAATCAACACTCACTGTATTTATCCTTCTCCCCTATCTGTGCTCCTTTATCCCCAATTCTCTGTCCCTGATTTCCCAACCAAGATCTTGTGGATACCATGGCTTAAACACCCCTCTTCTAAATCTCTTCAAACAAATTCTTTTGATCTAAAATTCCTCCAACTTCTTAAAAATTCCTTCAGACACCAAGCTGCCAACTTTAACTACTCTCTCCTTGAAAACTTTATAAAAATCCCTCCAAACTAATCGCCAGGCCCAAGACATGCAGGTTACATGGGTGATAATACTAACAGCCATAAAATCGATCTGACCCAGCCTCAGAAGCTCACAGCCACACACCGGACATTTCCCACCTTCCAGGCTCCTTGTCACACATTGTCACAGCACCAGATTTTCCCATGTTTTGGGCCCCAACCACAGAAAAGTGCACTGGACTCTCCTACATGTCGAGAAAAGAAAAACTAAAAATTGCCCTGGATTTCTGATAATAGTTGAACATACTCCAAATGCCTTCCTGAGGATTCCCTACATCCTTTCTAGACCTTTAAAAGTGGCTATTTTACCTGTTTTTAAATTTTCAATCTGGGCTGGGTGTGGTAACAGACACCTACAATCTCAGCACTCTGGGACACTGAGGCAAGAGGATCACTGGTTCAAGCTCAGACTGGGCAGGCCAATTTAGTGAATTAGAGAGACCCTGTCCCAAAATGAAAAATAAAAGAGGGTTGGGGATGAAGCTCAGAGGGAAGGCCCTGGGTTCACGCTACAGTAACACACACACACACACACACACACACACACACATACACTTTAACTTCTGGTGAGTTAATTAAGACAGCCTTTATACCCACGCATCTGAGATTAGAAAAAAAGATAATAAGAAAGCTCTCTTTCCCAAAACCTAGTCCACAGGAGCCATCAGATTATCCATCAAGGGCAAATACGAAAATCTGAAATCTTCTCCACAATATTGGTAAAAAGCATTGGCCATGGGAATGGGTAACCTTAGCTTATTCCAGCTACTAAAAACATAGTCCGAACTTAACTATTCTTTGATTTAAAAAGTGAATTTTGTGTTGTTATACTTTGTACACACCTCAAATTTAAGAATAAAAGCTGTAATATTTCTGATTTGTTCCCCTGTATGTGTGGGTGAGCCTGGCACTTACGAGGCCCTGGGCTCCATGCTCAGCCCTTCAAGTAGAAAAAAGAAGTGTCTTACTTTGCCCCGTTTGCTGCATTGTGAACAACAGCAGCCTTGTCTTTCATACAATATCTGGGACAAAGTTTGGGATGAGAGGAGGGCTGCGTCAACTATACCCTCCTTTGTTTTCCCTAAAATTCTTACTGCATTTTTTTGGTGGTGGTGGTGGTGGTGATGCTGGGGTAAAACAGCATCTTGCGCATGCTAGGTGAGTGCTCTCTATACCTACTGAGCTACACCTCAGCACTATGTAATATTTTCCTATCTTAAGATGATATTGCCAAAATTATGTTATATAAGAGCTCCATTAAAATGACTTTTTAAAAAGTGCACCCTTAATCCAGGATGACCACATCATAACATCTTTATTTATATCTGCAAAGTCTCTTTTCCAAATAAAGTCACATTTATAGGTTCGGGATGTTGAGGTGTAGAAATAGTTTTTTTCTCCCACACCTACTTGGTCACCGAGGATGGGCACTCCCAAAGCAGCTGGCTTCACTGTAGCCAGCATAGCCACAGAAGTGAGGACCTAAAATAGCTTTGCTTTCAGCCGCCTTTTTCCGGCCTATTCATTAGCAGTGTTTCCTAGTACCCTGCTGGGACCATTGTTCCTGAGCTATTTGGGGAAGCTGCCTCTACTTCCTGCTGGAAATCTGTCAACTCTGCATAACTCCCAGTGATTCAGCTCAGGACCTGATGCCTCCCTGGCATCCCCTCCCACCAGGACCCAGTGACCTTGTCACTTCTGAGGCAGCCCACCAGCCCTATCATCTAGGCTGAGAGGGGAGGATTGCAAGTTCGACCCCAGCCTGGACCACTTAGTGAGTTAGCAAGACCTTATGTCAAAAGAGAAGGGTGGGGGGAGAAGAGAAGAGAAAGAAAAAGAAAAAAGAAAGAAAAGTGGGCTGAAGATGTGGCACAATGAGAAGGCCCTGGGTTCAATTCCCAGCACTACAAAATATACAAACAAAGAATAAAGCTAAAAATGGTTGTGTGTGTATGTGTGTGCATGCGTGCGTGTTGTGTGTGTGTATGTGTGTGTGTGTGTGTGTGTGTATGAAGCAGAGTACAAAAGCTGTGGGAGTAGAAGAAGGAAGGGACAATCCAGATCAGTACTGAGCATGCATCATACGAGAAGTCATTTCCTAAGATTTCTAGTTGGCTGACTCACCACAGGTATCTTCTTTGCCCATCAGCAGTGACTTGGCAGTCAGGGTGACAGCGATGTGGAAGGTGGGGACTCCATGGATGCTCTTGGTACTGCAATAGCTCCACACACTGCGGTGGCATGAAGCCTAGGTTACAGAATGATTCTGGCACCAACGTTTCAGTCCATTTGTGAAAAAAACTGGACAGTCTTTGCCAACCAGGACCCAGGCTCAGCTGGTGAGAGGCTGAAGGTTTCCTCGGGAGAGCGGCCCACACTGAGGTTGGCTCCTCTCTTCCTGGGATGGCTGCACCTTAAAGGCCCCTGCAGCGGGAAGCTGTCGGTGTGGATGCTCCGCCGGCACTGGGCAGGGGTTGGCCCAAGCCGTGGAACTGAACGATTCTGCAAACCCGCAAGAGGATGGATACCCGCCCCCCCGCGCCCCACTTCCCTCCGCTGCCACAGGAAGAGGGCGGGGCACAGCTGCCTGTAAGTACCTTCCCCTTCTAATCCAGAATTTTTAAAGTGGATTGGGCCTAGTTCCCTGGCATTTCCTGCTCTCCAAGACTCTGCCTCTCACGCCCACCCTTTGGGGCTCCCTTTGCCCAGGCATGCTTTGATCACAAGTCGGAGCGATGGCCATGCGCGGGTTGCTGCTGCTCCTACTGCTCGCGGTGTGGGTGAGTACCGTGCGCGGTCTGCGCTGGCGAGCTCGGTGGGCAGGAGAAAATGTGCCAGCTCTCCGGACAGCCTGAGTTCAAGGGTGGGTCCCATGGTCCGAGGGGCGTCACACCGCCTCTATCCTGCCATGGCTGCTCCAAAAGATGGGACAGCGGAGCACAGCGGTGCGGACTGGGCCAGGGATGGCACCAGGTCTCCAGGGGGTACCTCCAGATGTGTTTCAGGCGCGCGGGTGGCCACCGCTTGGCTCCCCGCTTGGGGCGGAGGGGTAGGGAGGCAAGGGATGGGAGTTGCCCTGCTTTAGAAACTGCATGTTGCTACACATCCACTCTACTCTGCCTCTGCTATGTAGCTTTCACACAAAAATAGTTTCACCGATTAATCATTGGTCCACAGTTTTCTGACTGTCGCTAACACTGGACAAGTAATTATGTCCTAGTATTGTAGCAGGAGCTGTATGTGTCCAAAATCAGCCAGCTGGCCCAGGGCAGATCTCAAATCAGAAGGGGTGAAGTCTGATCAGGCAACCGGGGCATTTGGAACCCTCAATCAGTTTGCAAAGCAGCCGCCCTAGCTCTGCACCCCACGGGTTTGCTCACTGCGCTGGCATTTTGTGCCCTTTCCGCTCACAGCACTCTCTTCAGCATTTCTGTAAAAAGTTCCAGAGTTTCAAGTGCAGCTGAGGAGACCTTCTAGAATTCTCACCTCCTAGAAAGAGCTCTCACATCCCTCCCTGTGCCTGAGCCTACAAAGGAGTCTGCCAGAAGTCTGTGAACGGTGACAGCTGGGCTTTCTCTTCAGGCCACACGAGGAATGGTAGTTAGCTGTGGGGCATCTCATCTCACCACTCCTGTCCTTTGCCAGCACCGTGGGAGGTGCTGAAACTCAGTCCTCTGGAGGAGGCAGCTCTGTGGCTTCCTGAATGGGCAGAGTTCAGTGAGAGAGAAGCTGTGTTCCTTTTCTGTGAGTTTTTTTTAAAAGGGATTTTAAGTTTTAAACTTTTGTTTCAAAATAGCTTTTCAAAAGTTACCAAAATAGTGCCCACAGCGCTGTAATCCACGCCAGCACGGAGCTTCTCTGAGGTGCCTCACAGTCTTTCCAGGGTTGGGACACAAGACAGCCCTTCACACCTACGCTTGGGGGCTGTTTTAAACAGCAAAATTACCACAAAAATCACAACAAAATATGAAAACGCGTGACATTCACTAGGCCACAGAATGGATGCTTTTTTTGTTTTTTGCAGCATCAAAAATACCATCCCAGAATTGAACCCAGAACCTTCGAATAGAGCTACCTCCCTGGATCTTTTTAATATTTTTATTTTGACACAGAGCCTCCCTAAGTCACTAAGTTGCCCAGGCACTTGACCTTGTGATCTTCCTGCCTTAGCTTCCCCAAATGGACAGGTTTTTACAGTTAGAGACTAAACATAAAAGCAGAGGATCACTTTATTCAGCCTCAGTGGGAATGTGTTGGATGACTCAAATCTTCTGGCCACTCTGTATATTAACAAATGACTGTAAAAGTGCCACTGGTTTTGCAGGTACAAATACATTTTAGCAATAGGCTGATTCACAAACACATGGGTAATGAGGACTAACTATACTGGTGAAACAGTTATGAAATTATATGTGTTCAATAATACAGCTTCAAAATAAAAAGGGCAAAATTTGACACACTTACATGAGGAAATCCTCAAATCTATAAATTTAGTAGGAAATTTTAACATATCTCAAAATCCAGAAAATCAAGCAAAGAAAAAAATGAATAAGGATAAAAAGTATTAGGACTGCACACAGTGGTCCACACCCATAATCCCAGCTACTCAGGAGTCTGAAGTAGGAATATCACAAGTTCAAGGCCAGCCTGGGCAATTCAGGCCGACTCTGTTTCAAAAAAAAAAAAAAGAAAGAAGAAAAGAATGAAAGAGAGGGAGAAGGAGGGAAAGAAAGAAGGAAGGAAAGAAAGAAGGAAGCGAAAAAATAGGACTGAGGATGTATCTAAGTGGGAGAGTACATTCCTAGCATGTCCAAGGTCCTGGGTTCAATCCCCAGTAAAGCAAAAAAAAAAAAAAAAAAGTACCATATAATTAATAGATTTGTGTGTGCATACATGTACACAGACATGTAAAATACTATTTATGTTGGGGCTGGAGATTTAGCTCAAGTGGTAGAGTGCTTGCCTAGCAAGCGCAAGCCCTGAGTTTGATCCCCAGTGCCCAACACAAAAACAAAAACAATTATATATATGCACTCAGATACATACACAATCTCACAGATCTTAGCTTCCCATTCATAGGTATTTTCCTCTTCTTTTCCCTCCTTTCCTCCTCCTCTTCCCCCTCCTTCTTATTCTTCATCTTCGTAATGGGGATCAAACCCAGGAACTTCACACTGAGATACATCCCCAGTCATTTTTTTCATATTTTATTTTGAAACAGGGTCTTACTAAGTTGCCTAGGCTAAGCTAGAACTTGATGTCTTCCTGCCTTAGCCTTCCAGAGTGCTAGGATTACAGGCATGCAGCACCATACCAGTTTAAATAATATACTTCCTTGATGTGACAAAGTATATATGCAATTAATGGAAAAACTGCACCCTGGAATAGAAAATTGTTCAATCCAAAGGCTCACAACCATGCCAGATATAGTTCTGGGCGTGCAAATTGAGATAACAGCAGAAAAAAAAAATGTTGTCAGCAAAATCACAGGATTTGGAAACTGGAGAATGTGTTCCTCAAGGTAATACCTGCCCTTAGTGCAAGTGAGACTTCAAGGAAGTATATGGAAAAAAGTTATAGTGAGCGCTTCCCAGTGAAGGCCGCACTGAGAGAGCCAGGGTATCAGCTGGAGCCATCCACTTCCTCTGTGCTCAGATCTGCCCACAAGGGGGCAGTAAGTTACAAGCAATGTGGGCCTCTCGACAATGCCAGTGTCTCTTCTGATTCAAGATGACCGTGGCACCCAGTACGACCCCTTGTAATCCGGGTGAGTGCTTGTCAGATGACCTCTGCTGCCAGTGCTGCCCAGCTGGTGAGTCCAGGACACCTTTCTGAGCCCCCCAGGGGCTTCCCTTCCCACTGGGAGAAGCGAAGCTTTGGGTCTTTAGCTAGGACAGAGCTGGAGGTGCACTGGGTATGGGCAGTGTGGCAGTCTTTATGGGCCACCCTCCCACCTGGGAAGGAGTTTCCCTGCACCCCATTTTCAGGACCCCCATGTGAACAGAGAAAGGCAGGTACCTGCCTCGTGGGGGACTGGGGTGTGTTCTGCAGGGCCAGAGGACACCTGTGAGGGACACAGGCCCGGGAGGAACCCAGACATGGCTGAGTACAGGAGGCTCCTAGCAAGGAGGTAGCTTAGTGTCACCCTCACGTGCTTCGGCCCCATGCTATTTTGGGAAACAAAGTAATACCTGCTCCTTGCAAGGAGGTATATAACAAAAGGTATATGACTGTCCACGCCCAGGCTGCTCAGCCCGAATCCTGCACATACCTATATATACCTCTATATGGACATACACACCTGTACATACACATCTGTAACATATCTATATGTACACTCACCAACACATAGGTCCAAAAATATATGCTTTCATACATATGCACACCTGCACACACAAGTGTACATCTCCTCACATCCTACACACACCTGTATGCTGCACACACTACAGATCAGGAACAGAGGAGCCATCCCTGGCCTGACCTGAAGTACGCTGAACTCAGTGTGTGCATGCAATGCATGTGACGTAGCGGGTGCGCATAATCAGGAGCTTGGCCTGTCTCTGCCGTGCTGCTGGGGAAGCCATCACAGGAGCGCATCAGAGCAGGAGCACTGCTTGGGGCCATCGCCAGATACCTCTCGCTCTAGAGCTTCAGTATTCCTCTGTGAAGTCCGCCTCGGACAATTAGGAGCCTCAGGAGAGAGAAGGAGATGATGCAGGAAATAGGCCAAACCCTCTGCCTGTTCATACTGTGGGCACTGTTCAAACCCAGGGGTGCTGCAGGCCTCAGTTCCTGGGGACACATGAACAACAGGTTTAGCTTGAAGACTGTGGCCAGGTGTAGGTCCAGAAGTTTCCAAGGAGGTTGGAGGCACGGGAGCAGATACTGTGCTGGTTGCCTGGTTGCCATGTGTCTTAGGGAAGGGACAGCCAGTGGCAGTTCCCAGTTTGTGACTCTGCTGGAGTAAGGATGCCCTGGGCTCCGTGTCACTTCTCTCCATTCTCATGCAGGCCACTTTGTCACGAAACCCTGCCAGGAAAACCATGGCGTTGCGGAATGTGCACCATGTAAGCCTGGAACCTTCATGGCCCACCCTAACCTCCAGCAGGGCTGCTTTCTCTGCTCCCAGTGTCGGGAGGGTAAGTGTGGCGCTGCCAACAGGCAGGGGTGGTGGCGACATGGTTTTTGTTTGTTGGTCGGGTTTTGATTTTTTGCAATGCTAGAATTAAACCCAGGGCCTTGAAAATCCTACATAGGCCACTGTCCTCTCTCTTTCACAGTGGTCTGCTCTCACCCTACAGAGTGTACTTCTCTTCCTGCTTTTAATTGGCCCACATTTGCTCTGCAGAACATTGTTTCTTTCCCTACCTTTAATAATGTACAACCTGGGTTGGGGATGTAGCTCAGTGGTAGAGCACTTGCCTAGCAAGCACAAGGCCCTCAGTTCGATCCCCAGTACCCTCCCCCCAAATAATGTAAAACCTAAAAAAAAAAAAAGATAAAAAAGAAAATGCTACCTAAGTGCTCTACCCCTGAGATATACCCCATTTTGAAAACATGCCCCTCCACCTGACTCACGGAGATCACACCAAAGGTATTTGCTGCAGCCACACAAGAACATCCAGCTGGCCTGGCCTGGGGTCCCTTGCACAAGGTCTGGTGCCCAGTGGGACAGTTGTGAGGTGTCTCCTTATTGCGATGACACACATACACTGCCAGGGAATCAATCTTCCAGTTATTAGGGTTTTTAAGGCCATTTAACAAACGTGCTACATACAAGATCAACACATAAAAATTCATCTAAGTAACTGTGTGGCAGCA
>PVJO010024431.1:0-24397 GCA_004026905.1 Hystrix cristata | reverse complement strand
TGTGTGTGTGTGTGTGTGTGTGTGTGTGTATCAGAAGATATATACATCAGAAAAAAACCTCACCTCAAAGTCAATGCTATATTCTACCTCCAAGTTTTTCAGTTTGGATGTGTGTTTGTGTGTGTGTGTGTGTGTGTGTGCGCACGCGTGAGTGTGTGTGTGCATACATGTACTTATGCATTGCCTTTATATATTTATATAGTATGTATTATATTTTAGAATAATTTTAAATCACTTCAATATTGTGTTTCCTATCATAAATGTTTCTCGACATTTTGATTTTTAGTTGAAAAGTTTCAGATACACGTATATTTACATTTCCAGGCTTAGACATTTAATTTTCTCTCTCCTCTCTATCAGAGGAAAGGGTTATCAGTGCTTTAATGTGTCAGCGTGAGTCTTGTCTGGCAGTATTTAATCTCGTGTTACGTACATCTAACATCAACTCTAGTGTTGGCCACAGGACTCAGTTTCCCCACAGTGTTCTACAATGCTGACAGGGACACTATTTTTTAACAGTACAAATTTGAAAATTGCAGGAATGTACATGATCAATGGAACCCACAGGCAGTGATATATTTAGACCGTGGGCCACAATAAATCAATGCAATTGAAAATCACAACTAATTCCGAGAATGTGGATGAATTTTAGGAATATATTATGCAAAAAAGGAGACACAAAATTGCACATACCATATGGCTTCATTTATGTAAAGCATAAATGAGGACACAATAAAATAAAACACTACCTTACGGTTTTGAAGTAGTGTTAAAGAAAACAAATATTATCCTGAATATTCTTCTTCTGGCTTTTAGAAAATAAGTTGACTGGGAAAAGAAGAATTTGCTTGGTAGTTTTGAGCATGTGAATGATGACAATTAATATTAATCAACTTTGATTGTTGTAACTTTTCCCCAATGTGATATACTTTCTGTATTTAAGTATCTAAAAGGTGGAGTCATTCAGCAGAATCCATGAATATTTTAACTAACAAGAATCGAAAGAATTTTTTAATTTAATTTATTTTTTAAATGACAAGTACATTTTAAATAAATGAGTTATCAAGTATATGTAAGTATATTTTAATCAGACACTATTGACACAATTACAAAAAATTTTTACACAATTTTCTGGCAATAAATACTCATTTTGGCTATATACCTAAAAATATTGACAAACAACTGTATGGTTTAAAAATTAACTTTCAGGGCTGGGGATTTAGCTCAGTGATTAGAGTGCTTGCCTTGTAAGCACAAGGGCCTGAGTTCAATCCTCGGCACCAAAAAAAAAAAAAAAAAAAAAAAAAAAAAAAAAAAAAAAAAAAAATTAACTTTCATACATAAGATCCTTCGTATCATGTTATATTCCCATCATATTTTACATAACCTGGCTGCTGTATGTAAAACTAAGCATTGTAATTCTTTCACTAGATGTGTCCATTGACACTGTTTAAGTAATATATACTTAAATATATGTGGATATATAGATATTAGTACCTTGACAGTGAGTACACAGAATATTATTTAATTTTGTTGAGCAATGAAAATGTTGAATGGGTCTCCTAAAGAGAACACAAATCCAACAGCACATTATCAACTATAAAACATCAATGCAAATATTTTAAAGCATATTATAAAAATAATGAGAAGGGGCTGGGGATTTAGCTCAGTGATTATAGTGCTTGCCTTGCAAGCACAAGGGCCTGAGTTCAATCCCCGGTACCAAAAAAATAAATAAATAAATTAATTAATTAATTAATTAAATAAATACAAAAAAATAAAAATAATGAGAAAGCAATAGTCACCGTACTAAAATATTATGAGATTTAATGTGCAGCACCATACAGTTCAATGATATTTGATAAATGACTAATAATTTAGTTAAAGTAAAAATCATCTATATTGAGTAATAAATAACTTTCATTTTAGCTGTAGTAGATTTTTGTGGTGATACAGAAGCAGAATTCCTGGAGTTTGTTATGATTTACTTTGTCAGCCCATTAATGAGAAGACAGACTTCTCGTGCTCTAGATCAGAAATGACAGACAAAAAATCCTTCACTACACCAATCACAACTTTAATAACTACAGTCTTCCATTTCCCTTTTACTCATAACTAGAAATCGCCCATAGTTTGGGGTATAGTGACTAATATATTGAACTGGATCTCATTCCAGAAAGAAATTGAATACTGGGAATGAATAAGAATGCAGTAATCAACATTATCTCATTTCTAAACTAATGTGAAACTCTATGGTCAAGATAAATGGAATGATAACTTCATCTGGAAAATACTCAAGTATAAACACTCTCAATAACATCAATATAATGTCATTAAGTTATCTTCTATTATGTTTCAACTTATTTATTACAGAACCTATTTACAGCTTTTGCACAAGCATCTGAATTCCCCGTCTTCATATTCCATGCAGTGTTGATTCTGCTCCTGACTATGTTGATTCCTCTTCTACTCCAAGATTTCATTTTATTGTCAGTCTGGAAATCATACTTGTTATAATATATATTATTTGCAGAAATATTATTCCAAATGTAGCATTTCTAGATTCCAAAGAATAGCTGCAAAATGTGCATGGAATCACATTTTCATAAGAAATTATTTCAAATGTAAGAACAGGCAGCTAACTAACTGTTGATACATCTTTCCTACCTGAATGACATTTTGAAACTAATTGATTAGTTAGTGTTTCTCATTTGAAGATTTTTATATTCTTATCTTTTATGTGTAGACATTAACATAGGTTTTTGAACCTCTTTGTTTTGCTTTTATCAGAATCATTGTTCTGATAAAACATTTTTTTCTTTCAAGTACATAAAATATATCATAAGAAATTTACAACTGAATTATCTCTGAATGAATCCTAAAAAGATTTATCCAAAAGAATTTAACTAGAAGAGAACTTATGGACCACTTTTCCTCAGAGATCAGAGATAAATTGTAAGGGGAGATAAGTGAATCGATTCTTTAGAAAGGTAACTGTGCACAGATAGTGTATCTAAAAGTGCACATTGACTTAATTGTTTTATATGTTTTATATGTGCTTTGGGCTATATGTCTGGTTTTTAATCTGTATATGCAATAATTAAGTTCATAAGATCAACTAAGATAAATAAATGAATTAGATGCTTGAAAAATAAAAGGGTATGAAGAGAAAAAATTGAAATGTGTTATGTACATGTACCAATTCCCTACAGTGAATCTAATCATTATGTACTGCAAACATCTACTAATAAAAGTCACAATTAAAATGTAATTGTGCTTACTTCACATCCATATTTCTGTAGAAAATGAATTAAAGCTCTGCAGAAAACTATCTATTTAAATATGTAATTGCTAAGAGCAAGAAGATACCCAGGATAGCAGAAGAAATAAAAGTCGTTTGATGAAAGATGACATTTTTGTCTTTGAGGTTGTTTTTCTTTGCCTGTTACATTAGTAGGAAACAGAATTGTTAACAACCAATAGTGAAAATAAAAATGACTGCATTTAAAACATAAACAGAATTAAAAGGTTCTATATGCCAACAATATTATAAAGACAAGAGTGGTGAATGTATTTATACAATTTTATTATCCTAACATTATCAATGAAATAGTAAAGTGTGTTATAATATCATGGTTGGATGATATATCCCATAATCTCTTGAATAATCACTGTAAAAGTGTAAAGTTCAGTGGAATTGACAAATATTTTAAATTAAATAATGAAACTTGTAGGACTAACCTAAATCAATTGCTTACAGACTAAAAATCACTTATTAAGTTAGTCATCATTTTATATTTAGGTATAAGAAATTAACATAAAAGTGTTATAACATGCATCGGTTAGCACAAGTATTGTCAAAGCCCAACCATTGTATGGTCAGATTCTTGGCTAAGGGTCTCACGAGGTCCTAGGCAATGTGGCGGCCCACCCTGTATTTTCCCCTTGAAATTGAGCATACTTATCCAGTCTCATTGAGATTGTTTACAGTATTTTGTTTCAATAGTTGTAACCTTGAATTCTGCAGCTGCTGACTGGCTACGGAAAAAAAGAGCCACTTACAGTCCTGGATGTTGCTTAAGGTATTTGCCTTGGGAGCCAACCATCATCTGAATCTGTGATGAATAATGTTTCACATCCAGTCTGGCATCTCATGTATCTTTCTAGAAAGAATCTATTTCCTTAAAATGATTAATGAATTAAGCAAGATCCATGGGGGATATCATCTACCTTAGACCAGCTGATTTAGCATTTTGATTAATAATTTAAAATTGCTGTAAAACAACAGCCACCTATGTTTTTTGTGAACACTCAGACCAGTAGTATGTATAGGAGGACACAGAGAATCTCAGAAGCTGCATTTAGAAATCCAGCATTTATAGATTCCACCAGGAGCCAAAAAGAAGAGACAGAAAAGTAAATGGAAGTTCAAGAACACATTCAAATATATCATATTTGATATAGTAGCTTCTTCAGTAACACAATAAAATATAAGCTATAATAAATAAAATATGAGAAAAAAAATTATTTTATAGGCAAAATGATTTTCTACATAGGAAACAAATATTAAAAGTCAATAAGATCACTGGATTAAAATTCAATAAACAGAAATGCCTTGTATATCGCAAACAACCACATAGTTAAAGTGACAGTAAAAATAGTATGAAGCATATGGAAACAAATCTAAATTGTACAAGACTTCTACCTGTAAAACATTAAAATATTATCAAAAATGTGAAACAATCATAGGTTTCAAGACTTGATATCACAGCTAATTCTCTATGATTCAGATCAGTGATAGTGAAACTTTTAGAGAAAGTGCCCAAACCACAACCCAAACCTACTTATTTATCACAAAGTGACAACACTGCAATTAAACCTGAATACTGAGGTTTTAGTTAGAAGAAAAAAAAAAAACATATATTAACATCTTTTGTTTTAAAAGAAAAACAATACTTGTGCCAAGGGTTTGCTGATTTAGACCATGTATTCAGCAAAATCCTAATAAAAATTTCAGTACTTTCTGTGTATATGATAACTGACACAATAATTATAAAATTTGTTTGGAATTTCACAGGTCTAGAAAACTCAAAACAAGAAAATTAAGCAGGAGTAATAAGAGTACCAGAAAACAAGCTTATTAAAACATTCTTTTATGAAGACAAGATTCCTTTCAGAAGCACTGTCTGGAAAAACAGACTTATACAATGTAACATGGGAACAGTAACCAGCCCAGATACACAGAATTGTAATTTAAACAAATGGATATTTAACAGTCATAAAGAGTAAACAAGTGTTTAGTGAATAGTAACACAACAATAGGAACCATGACCCCAAAAAAGTCTTATTTCTATCAATTTCTGAAGTGATATTTATCTTGTTGCAAAATATAAAACAATAAAGTTTCTATGAGAAAATATATGTATTTTAAGGACATTGGCAATAGAAATCATTTAAATAGAATACACACTACTTATAGATAGTTTCTTAACTTTGACTAAGTGAAGTTAAAAGTATTAAAGTTAAACGTATTTGATATTATTTAAACAATATGACCGAGGGTACCTGTGAGAAACTTTGACATGGGTGCAGCAGAATTTTGTTTATTTTTCAAATATTGGTTCTGTCCTTATTTTTCTTGTTTTACTGCTCACAGCTTTTCACGCCAAGTGATATCCCCAGTTGTTTTTATTTTCTTGTTAGACAGAGTCTCACTAGTCGCTAAGTTGCTTAGACTGGGCACACTCTTTCACTCCTATTCCTTCAGTCTCCTGGGTAGCTGTGGTTGTGAGCATATTTCACTGCCTCCATTTTAACATACCTGTTGCATGTACTTATTATTCAATTAATAGTTATTTTTCAAGAAACAATTGTGATTAATGCTGGTGTGAACATTTTTTCGTTTGTTATTTGTTATGCACAGATATCCATGCCTGTTGAATATTTTTGAAATGTGCTGCAAGGGTATGCACATATAAAACTTAGCAAATATAGGTAAAGCATTTGCCAATGTTGTTTTACCAATTTCCATCCTTCCAGCAACATAAAGATTTGCATATCTTGAGTAACTCAATTTTTTTCTGCTCAGCTCATGCTCAGAACAACCATTACATTGCTGCAAGTACTGCTTTTGAGATTATGAATTTTAGTAAAATAATTCCCTGATACAAAATCTTGTGATAATAAGGATAAACACGTCTATATATCTATATGTAGAATTGTTACTTGAATATTTTCATTTCTTTCTGTGCACCACTGGTATCTTTAGTTCTGAATGAAGCTAATTTCAGCCATAGTTTATAAATTTTATTATTAAGGGCTGGAGGTAAAAAATTGGAGGCAGATAATCATAATCAGCACAGATTCATGTGGTGACTTTTATCCAGTTTTGCAGATCATAAGTTTTATTTTCTTCATTCTAAAACTCAGAGAAGAGAATCTTTCTTCACAAAGCAATACCTATTATTGCATTACTTTTACCAGTCTGCTCTGCTTCTGATCATGATGAGATACCAAATTAGTTTTCTACACAGTTCTCTTATTTCACCATCCATGAATAATAAGAACTAGAACCAATCTTGGACATTTGGTACTTTTCCTTGTTAGGTCCAATACTCTGATTAAAAAAAAAAAAAAAAAAAAAAAAGTCATGCCATAGAGGGCCTGCTCCTTTTCACTTTCGATGTAAGTCGTATCAGATTTGTTTTGAGTTGATGACCTCTAAAAAGTGAAGAAAAGATGAATTATTTTCTCAATAAGTTTGATAATTAGTCATAAATAATGTCACTGTATAGTATTAATTTCACAAAGTAAATCTGAAAAAAATCAAGAAACATGTTATATTATAGTTGCCAATGTCTTTTTAAAAAAAGGTGCTACTAAAATAAATTGAATAATTCTGAATCAGGCCAATTTTGTGTCTATAGAGTAGAGAATAGTGTTTCCCTTCCCCATAAATTAACATCAAAAAACTCTGCCAAAGCTTACGTAAATAATCAATGCATTTACTTCATAAAAAACCAACACTAAGATCAATTCTTTCAGGAAAACTGTCGTAGGAAACCTACTATATTTTTGCTACTCTTGCATTTTTTGACGAATAATAACCTCAATTTATCATTTCTGCAATAATATCTTAAATATAACATCCCAAATATCACATTATTTTCATTCAGAGAACGCTCATAAAGGATAAATTTGCCAAAAGTATAAAATTAACAATTAAGTATTTCTGATCTAAAGTCTATCATTTCCAGAGCAATATGTAATGTGTGTTATATTCTGAAGTATTGAACAATATTTATTAACTCGCTTTACATTGCACATTTTTAAAACCCTCTTTGTGTACATGTCTTTCCAGTACTTATTAGGTTGGTAAAAACATTTACCTTTGTATTCTACTCTCAGGATTACTCTAAAGCATCTGATTGCTTTGCATTCCAGTGCTGGGCTGCGCATTGTCTTTGCTTGTGGTGTGTTTGACATGCTTTCTTAAATTTCCTGACTATTCGCATAGGTCTTTGGCATAATCCATAGGACTCTGAAGTGCAATTGACTTTTTATGACCATTAATTATTTAAATAACTCTACCAAGGTAACTTTGGCTTGCCTGTGCGCCTTCAGTAATTGTGTCATTGAACTTTACCTCATACCTCATGTTTCTAGAGGAGAGCTATTCTGGAATGATGAAACTCTTTCTGACTTGGACGTGACAGGTCATGACTGACCTCCATAAATGACTTATATCTCATCATAAAAAATAATGACCCAGAATGGCCTTCTCTGAATTCAAAACCAAATTAATCACCAATGTTTCCTCCATACCACTTTATATTTCATGCAGTTGAATAAAGCAAGAAAGCATGAAATCAAGACAGTAAGAAAGAAAGAAAAAGAAAGAGGGAAGGAAAATATTTTTAAATGTTCATTTCCTTCCCTTGCCTTGAACTCTGCCCATCTCCGACACAGAGCCTGAACAATACAGTCTTAAAAGACTACCTCGGATTGTGATCAGGATAGTGGCAAACTGAACATGTTAGTACTCGGAGCTGCTTTGGGGTATTCATACTAATCAATATATTCATAAGCAAGTAAGAGGAAATCGTAGGAAATCGCTGGAATACAACTTGAGCAAGCCAGCAATCAGGTAAAACTAGAACTACTAATATTTAGAATAATAAGAGTAGTAACAGAAGAAGTGTGCACTGAACATGATCGTGTGGAACCAAACCACACCCCAACCCACACATATACCCCAAAATAAGTCATCTCGGCATGCTCTTGAGAAGGAAGCCTTGGACAGGGAACCATCTTAGAGGCTCCATAGACTTTGTACAAGGCAGCATTAGTGACAGGATGGGGAGAAAAAAGAGTAGAAGAAAAAAAAAATGGAAGTAAGGCTTTGGTAAATAAGGAGAGAGGAGAGGGTGAAGGGAGGGGAGGGAAATGGGAAAAAAAGAAGTAGCAAGATCCTGTATAGGCAATATCCTGTAGTGGTACAATCCTCTATGATGAATGTTATCACTGTGTACATCTAAAATGTACCATTAAAATAAAATTTTAAAAAATGAAATAAAAAAGAAACAAAGGTACATCCTGGAAAGGAAAACTTCAGTAATTTAAATAAAAATCCCAATTGAAATGACAGTATCTCATGATGTTACGGACATGGGTTTATGGCCAGACTATGTTCAAAGCCACAATCTACTACCTACTAGTATTTGGCAAAACTGTCAAACTTTTCCATATTTGTCAGTTTTCCAACTTATAAAATTAAGGACCTTATGTATTAGATTAGACGCTAAGCCATTGTATAAAAAAATGGCAAGAGTTAAATTAATATATACTTTCCTTGTGCTTATTACTCTACTTGATGCTGATGGAGCTTAGTACTGTGTGTATCTTGGAAATATCAGTACTTTCTATAAATAATAAATAGAAGATAAAGAAGAATAGAAGAAAAGAGAAAGACAATAGAGTATAGAAAAATTTTTTTCCTGGATTCTTCAATTAATGCTGCTTAATATTTTGTCTGATGAAATATTAATGCTGTGGCGCAAAAGTATTTTTCATTGTTTTGAAATCTGCTGTTTTATCTGCCAGGTTATGATAGATGGTTCATAATTGAACAGTACACATTCCCTCTTTTCACTGAATGCAAATATCATGTAACTTGTAGAAAACGTGTGCTAATCAGATTTGTCAGTAGTACTTAACTATATACTATTTTCTTCATTATAATATATATTTTAATGGAAAATTAGGAAAAGTACTAAGAAAAGAAGCTATTTAGTTAGGTGACTATTTACGTAAAATATTTTCATTTTTTAGTTGAATACAGAGAGAAATATAGAGAAAAAGCTTATAAAAATAGAAAAAAAATCAATTTAATTAAAAACAAGCCAAATTTATACATCTCGCCTGTTGATTTAAATGTAAAAATAAACTAATATTTGAGAATCGCAATTTTAGTAGTAAGTCTGAATTTTGAAATGATGTAAAGCCACTGAATAAGTTATTTTATATTTAGTATTATTATTCAATGGGATTGGAATGGTATTTTATGAATTACTACTACACTGAATATATACTGGAAATATTTTTAAACCTAGGTGAGAAGATTAGTTGAAAATCATGTTGTGTATATTTATAATTTCATCTATGAAATTCAATTAATAGATGATCCTTCATTTATACTTAGAATTGGCGTTTACATTTGTAAAACGTGAAAAAAATTATGTAAAATAAAATTCTAAGTTTATGATGAAATGTATTGTGTTTAATGCATAAAAAGCTATTTTGTAGCTTCTAGATTTATCTTCCTATGAATATTTCATAAAACTTTTTTCAGTCTATGCAAAGAATCATCTGCTATGTGTGCTATTTTAAATTCAAAAATTCACATTAAAGAGTATATTTTAAAGTAACGGTAAAGAATATAAAATACAAATGAGTTTTTGTACTATAATATTATGGTTGACTAAAATTAGAAATCTTAGTATAGAAAAATGATTTTTGCATCGTTTAACCCATCTTTCATTTTAAAGCATTCCATAAGTGCAGAATTAACTGAGGATAAAATACTGTATTACTACCTAAGGATTCATCTCAATTACTCATTATTTAATGCTGAAGTCCTTAAAAGTATTATTAATAGTTAGTTATATTAATTGGTGGTACAATTTGTGACAAGGATATGGGATTTAGAAAAGAATAGGAGCATCAAAGACACATAGTAGTGATCAAAGAAACAGAATGGAGATCCACACAAACACCCTGGTGTGTAATGTCTAAAGGTTTTATTGTTTTGAACGCTGGGTTTGAAGTTTGCACATAGAACAAAGAAATAAAATCTTAACATTGTGTAGTGTGAAAGAATGTTGAACTAGAGTAGTTTCAAACACATTTTGGGAAATGGGACCCTTTGACACTAAAATATAAATGTCAAAAATATCTCCACAGAAGAAGGTACATATGTGTTAAATTTTGCAAATAAATTCTAGGAGATAGTTCCTTTAAAATTTATCTACAGGCCTTCTAAGTGAACATACCCAAGATTAAGAGTAATACTCATCATAAATTCTCACCAGTTTTACAGTTCAAATAGTGAAATTCATAAAACACAGTAAAATATACATTTCAAATAAGATTCTAGGGTTGGGGGTTTAGCTCAAGTGGTAGAGCACTTGCCTAGCAAGCACAAGGCCCTGAGTTCGAGCCCAGCACCAAAAAAAAAAAAAAAAAAAAAAACAAAGATTCTAGAAAAGTATTATCCTATCCTATTTGTGTTAATTTTCAAATATTTGTAAATACTATTTCTATTAGCAAAAATCATTTATAAATACTAATTCATAGTTTTGTATACATAATTTTTTGCGTAAATTAAAACATGCCAAAAGTATTAGAATGCTACAATTTTGACATTTATTGCATAATACCCTTACTACTTTACTTCTATCCAATTCAAGTCCTGTTATAGAATTTGGATCCCATTCCTCTTTAGTCTCTTTTAACCAGAAACAACAATCTGGCCCTTTTTGCTTACTTTCACTTGATCCCTCAACCTTTACATGATTTAAAATAGGGACCAGTATTATAAAACTGTTTTTTAATGATGGTTCAAAAACCACGACAATTTTGTAATGTTTTTGACATTATATTTATGGTATGCATTTCTGAAATAAGGGCTGCAAAAACAATGTTGTGTGCATCTATGTTCGCTCTACATAAGATGTTCGTTCTACATAAGATGATTATGGTAAATTTATCCTTTTTTAGAACCGTGTCTGTACCATATCTCTTTTGCAAAATCGCTGCCCTCTGTCACTAACAGAGTTTGCAATGTGATAATTTGTGCTATGTAAATTTCTTATTTTCCCTTATTTTTGGTTCACAGACTTAACAGAAACTCATTTATTTTAATGGCATAATTTCTTCTATGTTACTGTCTTCCTCGCTTATTTATTTACTTATGACATCATTTTCGATTCATGAACTATAAGCTATTTATTGGTGATAATATATCAAAATCATTCAATTTATAATGAAATACTCAAAACATTGCTTAGTAGAATAACCCTTTGAAAGTTCCCTTTGTTCACTTAAAAAGCCACATCATGCTTCAAAGATGTCGATACTTCCTGAACAAAAATATATTTCTGCCTATTGCCAAAATAATTTTTTCTCCAATAGATGACAACTTAGATATTCACTGTCTTGTCAATGTATTATCTGATATAATATTCTAATTATGTTTGTTGTAATGATACAAAATAAAAATTGTATACTTGTACAACGTATAAATATTTTGACACATACGTGCATTTTGCAACAATTATGTAGGGCCAAACAGATATGTATCCTCAGACATTTATCACCTTTATGTTGAAAGTATTCCAAGTTCTTTCTTCTGGTTTTGTAAAATATATAGTACAACTTTTCAGTTTCCATTTATTAGTAGTATGTATTTGCAGTACATAATGATTACATTCTTCTATGGGAGCTGGTACATGTACAAAATACATTTTAATTCTTTTTTACCACTTTTCTCTATCCTCCCTCTCCCAACAGTCCATCTCCTGATCCCCTTCAATTTTGCAAAAAATCTATCCCCCTGTTCCCTATTACAGATCTTTATTTTGCCCTTTATTTATATTTTGGATTTCTAATACAACAAAAACCATGTGGTATTTAAGCTTGTGTGTCTTGATTTATTTCATTTAATATTATGGTCTCAATGTGTATCCATTTTCCTACAAATGACTCAAATTTATCTTCCCTTATGGCAGAGTAGTATGCCACTGTGGATAACGCTAACATTTTCTTTACCCATTCATCTGTTGGTGGACATGTTGGCTGCTTCCAAGATCTAGCTACTATGGATTGTGCTGCTGTAAACACGGATACACATAGATCACAGTAATATGATGTTTTAACTCTTTAGGGAAAATCCATAAAAGAAAGAGAGCTAGGTCCAATAATATCTCTCCTTTCAGTTTTTCAAGGAATCGCCATACTTAGATAACAGAATGTTGAACACTTTTTTTTATTGATCAGCCATTTGTACTTCTGAGAATTGTCTGTGCCTTTCAGTTGTCCATTTTGGATTGGATCTTGTATTCCGAGGGGGTCTAATTTTTTTTTTTTTTTTTAGTTCTTTATATATTCTAGATAATAGTCCTGTGTCTGAAAAACAGCTTGCAAAATTTTTCCCATTCTGTTTTCTCTTGTAGTTTGTTTGTTTTTGTTTGTTTGTTTGTTAGTTTTTTGGTTTGTTTTGCTGTACATAAGCTTAAATTTCATATAATCCCATGTGTAGTATATTGTATTTTAAAATCAGGTTACTTATATCCTGCTTTTTTTCTTTTTGCTCAAGATTAGTTTGTCATTTGGAAATTTTTGTGTTTCTATACAAATTTTTAATATTTTTCCTAATTCTGTGAAAAAGTCATTGATATTTTGATAGGGATTTTATTAAATCTATGTATTACTTGAAAATAATAGGCATTTTAGCAATATTGTTTCTGCCAGCTCATGAAATGAATATGGGATCTTTTTGTGTTCCTTTTTTTTCTTTTTCCTTTTGGTGCCGGGATCACACTCAGGGCTCTGCGCTTACTAGGCCAGAGCTCTAAACCACCGAGTTTCTGCTATAATGTCTTTCATCAATATTTTGTAATTTTGATTACAGTGATCTTTCACCCCTTTGGTAGAATTTATTCCTGCATGTAGTAATTTTATGGAGCTACTGTAAATGGGATTACTTTTCTGATTTATATTTTAGATAACATTATATTGTTCTGTATCAGTGCTATTGGTTACTTAGGTTGATTTTTTTCTATCTTGCAAATTCGATAAAGTCATTCATTTGTTCTAATAACTTTTTAATGGAGTCTTTGAGGTTTTCTATATGTAAAATCATATCATCAGCAAGTACTGATGATTGGATTTCTTCTCTTCTAATTTGGATGCCCTTTATTTTTTCTTTTGTCTGATTGTGCTGGCAAGAACTTCCAGTTGAACAAAAAGCATAAAATTAGCCATATTAATTTTTCCTGATTTTAGAGAAAATGCCTTCAATGTTTTTCCTTATTCAGTATGATGGTCACTGTTGGCTTTTTGTGTGTAGCCTTTATAATGTTATGTGCCTTCCGTATCTCATTTATTCAGTTTTCATCCTATATACATATTAAACATTATAAAATATGTTTTGTGAAGCTACTGAAATGATCATACGGCTCTTGCCCTTCCTTCTGTTAATGTGCTGTGTCATGTTTATCGATTTTTCTATGCAGAAATATGCTTCCATCCCCGGGATGAACTTTTACTGATCATGGTAAATAAACTTTCTAAAATACAGTTGAATTCTGTTTGCTTTTGAAAATATTTTGAAAAAAAAATTTGTATCTATGTTTTTCAGAGAAGACTAATTTGTCTTCTTGTCAGTATTAGGGTAACACAGACCTCATAGCATGATTTTAGAAGATATTTTTCTTTAAGTTTTTGGAGATAATTCAAGGAGAATTGGCATTGTTTTGAATTTAAATATTTGGAAGAACTCACTGGTGGAACCATCTGATCCTGGGGTGTTCTTTGATGGATGTCTTTTCATTACTGATTCAACCTCATTACTCAAGATCAGCATGTTCACGTTTTCTCTTTCTTCATAATTCAACGATCATAAAGTGTGTGTGTCTAGAATTCCATCTATATCTTGTAGGTTATCACATTTCATAGTGTATGATTGCTCATAACAATCTCTAATTATCCTTTGTATATTATGCTGCCATTTTTAATGTCTTTCTTTTCTTATCTGATTTCATTCACTTGACTCTTCTCTTTTTCTTAGACTAGTGAAGAATTTGTGAATTTTGTCTGTTTATTCAAAGAACCAGCTTTCCAGATTTTTTCTTTACTATTGAGTTTTAGTCTTCTGTCTTTTCTCTGATCTTTATTGTTTCATTTTATTAATTATGAATTTGGTTTGTTCTTGTTTTTCAAAATCTGATATAGGGTGATAAGTTGTTTATTTGATATATTTCTCCATTTTACCATTGTCATTGATGGCTTTAGATATTTCTATAACTGGTTTTGCTTTCCTTCCATTTCTGTTGCTTTAGAACAATCTTTCAGTTTCATTTTTGCTTTATTTATTTATCTATTAATTGTTTAAGAATAAATTGTTTAACCTTCATGTGTTTGTATGATATCCAAATTTTTTCTTGGTATTTATTTCTAGATCAATTGAATTATTGTTGGAAAATAGTCAATATGATGTTAATTAATTTAATTTGCTAAGACTTATTATGTGACTTACCTTTGATCTCTCTTGATAAACGTTAAATAAGAAGATGAGAAGAATGTGTATTTTGCAAATATCAGACAGGATGCTTTCTACATAACTGTTAGGTCCAGTTGGTCAGCGATACAATTTATCTCCCACGTTTCTTTGTTAATTTTCTGATTGAATGATCTTTCTATCCCTGAAAATCGATCTTTAAAGTCTACTATTATTGTGTTAAAGTCCATTTCTCCCTATAGGTGTATATATGTATGTATGATGTATGTGTGTACATATATATATATACATATATATGTGCTGCGATAATGTGTATATATGTTTATAAGTTGATCTTGAGCCCTTTATTATATAATTACCTAATTTCATCTTTTTTGCTTATTATTGCATATTAGTTATACAGAAGTGTGTTTCATTTGACATATTCATATGCATATATATCATATTTTTGGTATTTATCATCCATTTTCCTTTTCCTCTTGCTTCCCCACTCAGCAATACCTTTCTCTTCCTCTAATTTAAAAAAAAGTATTATGTTTTCTAGATTTCTCATCTGAGAAAAACCATGCAACATGTGACTTTCTGAGATTCTTTTTTTCAGTTCACATGACGATCTCCGATTCTGTCCCCTTTGCTGAAAATCTCATGTTTTCATTTCTTGTATGACTGCATTACATTGTCCATATTGACAAAATTTTCTTCACCTGTTCATCTTTTGAGAGGCACCTAACCTTTTTCCATAGCTTAGCTGGTATGAATTGTGCCTAAATACACATGAGTATGCAGATATATTTATTGCATGCTAACTATAATTTTTTCATGAATAAAATGCAGAGTAGTATAAATGGATCAAATAGTAGCTCTAATTTTATTTTTCCCTGGAAATTCCATACTGATTTCCATAACATCTATATTAATGTATCTTCTCAACCATAGCGTAGAAGATTAAGAGTCATGCACACACAGACAGACACATGTACACACTCTCACACACACACACACACACACAAATCTTCATCAGCATTTATTATGTATTTTCAAATAGCCTGTATTTAGATTTACCTACTCTTTTTCCCTTTTCTAAAAATATTTGTCTACTAATGCTTTTCATAATATTAGTTAATTTACCATATTTTTCAGCTGAATTTTTGTTTGTTTGTTCAATATTTACCAGTTGCTTCCATGTTTCTGTTGAGATTATCTGTTAGAGTACTGAATCATTTTTCTATGTTCTCTTCAATCATTACTTTTCTTTAAAATATCTCTTTGCCCATATGTGAGTAACTTGTCCATATGTTAGTTTGTCCATGCTATGCTGACTACTATCTTCCAAATTTATGGCTACTTATTTGACCATTAATTGAGGTTATCTTTTCTTGAGCATTGTTGATGCCTTTTGGTATGCACTTTGTGTGGGTGTCGAAGACTTAGGGATTTATTCCAGTGTTTTTAATCCGGCTTTATTTGTGTGCATCTTTCCTGACATCCCAAGCAGGATGTTTATTTTCATTGAGCCTGTAGACATTTTCACTATTTCTAAACTAGATGATATCGTAATGCAGGCTTGTCATGAATCTGCTGTTGGTATGTTGTGACCATTTCAACATTAGTGTACAAAATCAGGTTTCTCACAAATCCATAGGTGGTGTATTTTTTCAGCATGAACTATGTAAATACCTAGAAAGTGTAATATGTCCTCTAAGCCTATCACTGAAGTCAGAGTATGCCTAGATGCTTCACTGACAGTCACATGACTGTGATCAGGCTTAATGGGATTCTGCACAGATGTAGGCAAAACCACCATGTGATCTGCCCCAAGTTCCGGCACTGTGCTTTTGATGACCAACACCACAGTGCTGTGTCACCCACTGACGCAGTGCCTGCCCAGACCGCATACCAATAATGTAGGACCAAGGTCCACCCTGCTGCCTACTTTGTACCACCTACTGCTGAGTGGACTCATGGCCCAAGACTGCAGAAAGCAGCCATAGGTGATGTTGGCTGAAATGAACTGACATGCTCAAACTGTATGTCTCTATCAGAAACGGAGGCTATTCCAGAAGCTCTGTCTGAAGGGATGTTTGGGAATGATTGTCACTAGAATCTGCCTGGCATTAGGTGTTGCCAATCTGGCAGTGAAATTGAAGGCAATGTTCTACTGTCCTAAATAAAGTCTTGTTTCACGGTCTGCCAGCCAAAGCGAGAGTACTGTTGGCTCATGCTGCCCTTTGTCACCAGGGCTGATGCTACGTTGATAGAACCTGAGTCTCAGAGCACACGGCCCTGCACAGGTCATAACCAGTCCTACATCACAGCTGGTAACGATGCAGAATAACACTCAAGCCTGTAGCACCATCACACACATCTCCGCCTGGTGCCAAAGAAGACCTAGAGCTTCTGTCAGTTCGGCCTCTGTAGAGGCCATTGTCTTCCTTTGGGTCATGGATCTCATTAGGATCGATTGGACTCTAATTTCCAAGACTCACACCCTGCTTCCTAGTGTGCGGCATCTTGCTTCTCCTCCCACCATCTGATGTTGGGAGAGGGGCGGTGGAAGCGGTTTCTTAATACCTGACTAAGGCAGTTCTCTGACCGTCTGCATTGATGGCCGGTGGCAGGAACCGCGGAGCTCGGCCTTGCAGAGGGCTTCAGCATGGCAGCATGGTCACTGGGCCTCAGATCCAGTATCCGAACTGAACGGATTTCTCTCCCCTCTGAGTAGGAGGAAGGGAATATAGGCAACATTTTCCTAACTGTATTCTTCAGTGTATCTTTCTTTATTATGACATGAATATAAAGCGCTATGATCTGTCACTCGGTTTCCTCAATTTTTGTGAAGGTAGTTTTATGTATCCATGGTTCACATTTGCACATTTGCACAAAGAAAGCCACTTGAAGGTTTTATTTAGCACCCATATTCTTCAGACTCCAGGACTATAACTTTCAGCATATGAATATTAAATGCTATTTTTAACACTTACAAAAGAAGAATGTATACATCTCCAAATGGACATGCATTTTAAAAACAATAAGAGTTGATTGAAATAGCTCAGAAAAGATGTCTATAAAATGAGAAGTATAATGGAAGGGTGTCTTATGAATATCGTGCCTAACAGATCACATATAATGCAATTACTAAGAAATCAATAGGTGAGAGAATCATATGATTTCATATTTTGATGGTACTTTGATTTTCAAGAAACTTGACAACTTTTAAGGCTAAAACAAATTAGAAAAGTAGAATATTCAAATTACATTCTGCATAAAACTTATTTTCTGTAGTCATCCAATCAGCCATAAACTAAACAAACACGAATTTGCTTGTTTGTGAGGAGCTATCCTGCATATTTTGCTCTGGCAGGGACAAGGAACCTACTATGAAGTCAAGCAAGGTGAATAAAGCCTTTCAGAGTACCTGATTGTTTCTGTCAGCGATTAGACTAAAATTGTTGCCTCCTGAAAGCATAAAAGTTAAAATATGCTCACACACAGTCCAGCAACAGTTCTATTTTATATGCTTTCAGAACACCTGTCTCCTCCCTTCCTAAAATAAGTGATTAAACCTGAACAGATTTCTCTGAAACAGTCATAAAATATGGAAGCGCTCAGAGACAAGTACAAATAGCATTTACATTTTCATGCTTAAAGACAGGCACTTTATCAGTTAGGAATAGTAGAGGCGAAATACAGGCGTAAAGCCAAAATATCTAGCATTGTAAAGACTGTACTTACTACAGAATATGTTATGCCATATTGGGGTTATAACATTAAATACCATTAATATAAATTATTAATTTATATTAATTACCATTTAATTAAGTACCATTTAATATAAATTATTCATTTTTCTGAGAAATTTTAGGAAATTTTTGTTAAATATTTCCAAAAAGGACCATGTATTTAATAAACAGTATGCTTTTCAAAACATCTACTTTTGAAAGAAGTAACAGCAGGTAAGAGGACGTTTGTAGATTCACTGGCATTTTACTTTTGCTCCTGTTACTCTATTTTGTTTCTTACCTCAGTATCATGACTATTTGTGTCATTTTAACTGTCATTTACTTGTTATATGCCATTTTAGAACACGTGTTCTCAAAATTTTTATATGAATATACAATTGCATTTTAAATGTAATACTCAAGTTAGACAAAAGACATAAGTAATCAACATGATATATAATGTATAAATACGAATCTCATGGTGTATTGCCTCCAAACTATACAGAACAACGTAAAGCGCAAATTATGGCAATGTGTCTTTTACTGTAATAATTTTTTTAAAAAAATTAAACATTCACCACATTTTTGATCACACCTCATGTACCACACAAAACTCAAATCAGTGTAAGCAGAAAGAAAAGGTACTACAAACCTGAAAGTACACTGAGTAGAAAAATACAGATCATTTTCCAGCAGTAATATTTCTCAAGCTCTTGCACCAAATTTTATGTTGAGCACTTCAGGTTACGAAAACAGTGTGGAACAGAAAATGAGGCAGTAGAGTGCCTAGAACTGAACCTAAATTACCCCTAAATTTGAAAGTCCAACACACATGTAAAAATAGCAAAAAAAAAAAAAAAGCATCCTTTTAGCTTAGAATACTGAAAAAAAGGACAAACTTAAAAGAGCAAAAAGAAGTCAAAGGAAACATTTCTGGGAGAAAAAGACATCTGGGAGGAAAGCAGAGAAACCATTAAAAAACCAAGAAGTGAAAAGAAATTGAAGGAGGAGGCTGAAAAGAAATAAATACCTTGAAATGCACATTTCCTCTTCCCACTAGGACAGAACACCCATTAAAGATACCAAGCATCAGTATACTAACAAACAAGAGCATTTTTATACAAAAGTCTTACAAACAGAAGCCCTGTATAAAAACGTATACCTACAAATTATTATAAGAAAAATACTAAATGCTAGAATATAAACATGAACTGATTTCAAAAAAGACCCCAATATATGAACAATAATAGAAAAGAAAAAAACAAAACAAAAATTCTGTGATGAATTAAATTGGCTCAAAAAGTACTTTTCTGCTATGAAAACATTGGGAATCAACAATTCAAAAACAAACAAACAAACACAAAAGAAGAAGAACATGAGAAGTCTTTCCATCTCCTCATGTCATTTTCAATTTATTTCTTCACTCTTCTAAAACTTTCATTGTATTGGTCTAATCACTTCTTTGGTTAAGTTGATTCCTAGTTAATCTTTGAAGCTATTGTGATGAAATTTTTTTTTCCTGAAATCTTCCCCAACTACTTTATTGATATGAAGAAAAGCTATTGATTTTATGTTCATTTTAGATATTTTTACTGTGCTGAATATATCAACTTTAAACATTTTTGGTAGAATTTTTAAAGTCTTTGAAGTATAAAATTATATCATCTGCAAACAAAGCTAATTTGACTTCTTCCTTTCCTGTTTCTATCTATTTATTGTTTTCTCCTAATCGCTCCAGATAAAATTTTAACAACTATATTGGAATATATTTTTTAATTTTTTAATTATTTTTACCAAGAACATGTATTGGTACATTGTATACATAATGATCATAATCAACATGGTTATTTTGTACCTGTACATGATACATCTTGGTTTTATATTGGAATATTGAGAGTAAACATTCTCATCACTGCCAAAAGCAATCTTGAGATTCAATACAATCCCCATTATAATACCAATGAAAATCTTTACAGAACCAGTAAAGTCCTAAAATTCATATGGAAACACAAAAGACCCAGAATTAACAAAACAATGCTAAGCAACAAGAGGAAGTGTGGAGGCATCACCGCACTCAATTTCAAACTGTAGTTCAAAGCCAGAGTAACCCAAGCAGCGTGGTATCGGCACAGGAATAGTAGTTCAGACCGTTGCACCAGAAGAGAGGATTCAACAGCAAACTTACTCAACTGTAGCTGTCTGATTCTTGACAGAACACTCAAAAAATATGTTGGAGAAAGATAGCTCCTTCAACAAGGGGGCTGCAAAAACCAGATATGCACTTATAGAAGGTTGAAACTAGATCCCGATCTCTCCTCTACTAAAAATTAATGAAAACGGGTCAAAGACTAAAGTATGAGACCTGAAATTTTGAAACTGCTGAAAGAAAACAGGGGAAACGCTAAGGCCATCGGTACAGGCACACACCTCGTCACTAGAGTCCAATAACGGGGGAAATAAGAGCAAAACCCAACAAATAAGCATGATTTGAGCCCATAACATTCAATTTTAAAGTGATAATTTAGCATTTAAAAAATAAACAAGCAAAATTCCAGATCCAGATAGAAACTTTTTTTTTTGGTGAAAATATAATTCTTACTTTAATTTAAATTACCATAGAAGCTCTTGAAATTAGAACCATTGATATTACAGTCCTTCCGTTACCAGCTAAGTCGGCTGAATCATTTATCAAATTTTCAAATACTTCGACTTAACGTGAAATTTCATCTTTGTTTACCTGCTAAAAGTATGGCATATATAATTCATTTTCCTGCTCTTATGTGACCTATTAGCAATGTTTCCGTTCCAAATAACTTTATAAATAGAATATAACCAATCCCATGTTCGTTCATCACATTGATCAACTCCGTTGCATCAGAAGCCTTATCTATCCCTTACATAATCTTTTAGACACCCAGTTAGATTTCTTATTATTATATCTCATCCATGATGGTATTACCAGTGTCACCAAACAGATGCTATTTTCGTGTATGTTGCATAACTTGCAACTAAGTCAATATTCATAATTTTAAAAGGCAAAATGTTTGCAGATCTAAAATTTTCTTATTGGATTTTTGTTCTCAGAAAATAATTTTAACTGTAGTTAAATTTAAATTGATTTAAATGTATAGTGATGGTGAAGCATATATATGTATAGATTTATTTATAATTACATATAATCTAGTACATATATTTAAATAACATGCATAATTTAATGTAATCCCTTCAACAAATAAATCGTATTTTATGTTAATCTTGTTACATCTTTTCATCATCTGAGTTGGCATTTCCCAGTTCACACAATAAAAACTGTTTTTGGGCTTTGTTGCCACGTCTGACATAACTCAAAGCCTCAAAACAACATCATAAACATGGAAGCACTTTCCTTGATATAGTTTTAAATTTTATTTTACACTTAGGTTGATTACTTACTCGCATGGGAGGTCGTCTAAGTAGTAACGTAAGAAATCATGCTTCTGAGTTCAAAGCAGTCACAAGGATCCTCTAGGCAACAACTTCAGTTGACAGTAAAGAAATTCAATTTGTTGCTAAACTTTCCCTTTAATTCACTTGTAAGAACAACCTGTATAAAGCTAAAACAAAGCTAGCTGAGAGCGAATAGGCTTGAGTTATAATAGCATATCCCCTTCCGCCCTTGCATGTTAGGCTGAAGCTGCAGGTGGCCACTAGATAATACTTTACAATCGCCTATGCTAAAGGTTAGAAAGAAAAACAGCATCTAATAATTTATGAGTTTGTCTCTTGTTCCTTTAGAAGGCCACTGCTGCAACTCAGAGAGCTCCTTAGAGAATGAGAGCATTCCCTGACAGCACGCTTTGCCCAGTATCAAATTCATTCTGAGGAAAAATTGCCACTCTCCAGTTGATCAGAGGTCACAGGTGGAACAGAGACCACAGCGCGTCGTAATCATTCCCCACAGGTGAAGGCCCAGTTTGAGTGCAAATGGCAACGGTAACAAGACAAAGAGCTTCACCACTGAAATTCCATCAGAGAAGTTATTACAGTGTTTGGCTTTATGGATTCTGTCAAAGAGAAATGACTTCAGCTGCTTCAGACTGCTAGTTGTAACCCCTGCCAAGTTCTGTAGTGAGGCCAGCAGAACGGCCTGTCGAAATTTCAATAGAAGCTGACTCAGGGAAAAAAATAGTAGTACCATCTAGTGTTCATCTGAGCTGCATCATGACTTTCACAGAATCCAATTCAGTCTGTCCTTATTTCCCAGTGTAAATTCAACCCGAGAAATACCCAACTGTATAGTTCTCCTAGGCATATGGCTGGGTACAATTCACTATCTTGAAAACTGCCTAGCAAGCTAATATTTAAATCTAAAAGAAGACTTTTTTCACTAGGATAGGAGGGGTGGATTTTGTCGCCTATCCTAGTGAAAAGAAAATCTTTCAAAGGAATTAGCGAATTGGGGTGAATTTTAGAAAAAAAATCTTATTAAAGATAGACGATCATTAAAATTTCTACTCAAATCATATATAAATGGATTAATATTTACATACTCCTTAACTATATCAATAAGGTCAAACCTGACATAAATTTCAAAGGTAGAAAATATCCATCAGTTATTGACATCATATATCCTCACAAACACAATGTTTCATAAGGTTAAATATTTATTTTCAAATGTGAATTTATGAAATATTTTCCTTCAAACATTATTCTCCCACAGAGGAGAAACTGTTTGAATTCTGTTAGGATTTTCAGAGACAATAAGGCCCATCTATCACGATAAATTAAAGTATTTTCTCTACCACCTCAGTATGTCTTTGTTCTTTGTCTTATATTTAATTTGAAAACTTTTACAAAATGAATACTATTAAATTTAGTGATGTGTCAGGAAAAAAGAAATAAAATTCCAATGCATTTTAACAAGACAGAAGTGTAGTTTTATTTTTCAGTCATTTAATATCAGTCAATATCATCTAAACAGGGAAAAAATCATACACAATTAGAAAACAACAAAACGATTCCTATTTTAAAGCTCAGTATCTTCTCAAGGAGATTTTGAGGTCAGTATGGACAACTGCATTTTACTGCTGCTATTTTATTTAAAATACTGCTAATTTTAAGTAAAATTAGCAAATTGTCTTTTAATTAACACTGTATTATTGAAGTACCATGTAATGAAGTCTGACCATGCAGGCTGAAATTCTTTATCTATCTTTGAAACAACAGGCAGAGATGTTAACATTTTCTGAGATATAATGGCATGGATTGATATTGCTGTTAAAATGTGTCATTTAATGAGTCTTCTGACACAAAAGTTCTTGTTTACATCCAATTAGGGTGAGGTGGAGCAAGCATCATACAAAGCTTGGATATTTTTTTTTTTTTTAATTTTAAACTAAGAACATGTATTGGTACATTTTACATATAATGCTTACATTCATCACATTTATTTTATACCTGTACATGATGCATCTTGGTTCTCCCCCCACTTCCCCGCCCCTGCCCTCTGTTCCCTCCCTCCCTAATTAGAGCAGGTTTATTCTTAATTTTCCATATTTCCCGTTTCCCTTTTCTTTCCTTTGTTGCCTTTCTGCTTTTCCCCTTCTTTCTTTCTAGTACTCCTCTCCTTTGTATATTATCTTCCTTTTATATAATATCTATTACACCTCTTTGTCCTTATTTACAGTTATGGTTTCTCATATTAGAGAGACAATTCGATGTGTATTCATGAGTGTCTGATTTATTTCACTTAAAAGTATGTTCTCAAGGAACATCCATTTATATATGAATGACTCTAGTTTGTCCTTTTTTATGGCAGTGTAGTACTCCATTGTGTAGAAAAACCACATTTTCTTTAGCCATTCATTGGTTGTTGGGCATTTAGGTTGTTTCCAAGACTTAG
>PVJO010024430.1:0-24338 GCA_004026905.1 Hystrix cristata | reverse complement strand
GCTGTGTCCTCAACCCTGCTTCACATTTTTGGGGCGTGGGGGTGCTGGAGATTGAACTCAGGGCCTTGTGCTTGCTAGGCATGTACTCTACAACTTGAGCTAAATCCTCAACCTCCCTTCACTTTTGAGTGAATTAAATATTTGTATAGATGATGCAGATGAACTGATTTTACAATTTCAATGTCTGGTCACTATCCTTACACCTACTGAAATCCTTCCAATCTTGTAACTCTTTCTTTCACTTGATCCTTCTAGGTTTTTAAAATGGTACCAAGATCTCTGTCCTCTTGTCCTTCACATTACTTACTCCTGAATCAGTGTGCTCATTATTATAACATCTACAAAATGTTACATAATTTTAATACATCTAATCATCCATTTATACTTATTCAATCTTAATCAGACTCTCAAATATCAATATTTTCTGTGTACAATTAGTTTCAAAAGTCATTGTTTTTCAGAAGGAGAATAGCTCTTATGTTACATTTAATTTACAGATGCAATCAGCAACATTTCCTGTTTGTCACAGAGAAAATAAACCTGAGATAAAACAATTTTTAAGATCAAAATCGCCAGACCTTTCTTGTCGCTAAGAAAGAATTGTGAAACATATTACCTCCTGGCAAGACTGCCTACTCCACGTCATTGATGCCAGGCTCTTCAGTGTTTAGGGAAGTCCAGCATCTTGCTCTTAACAAGACTGACAGTTCATCCAACACAGTCCACCTAAGGAGTTAGAGGAGTCCCTCACCCTACTCAGAAATCACAGGGTGCTGTCAAAAAACTATTTTTTCTCTTTTTTTTCCACTTTACCTTCTTCCTCTGACAGAAACTAGGTTAAGCCCTGAGCATATTGCATTCTGTACAACCAGATGAAATTTGCTTTTATGAATCTCACTCCTTGCAGACTACAGATCTTGAAAGTAGAGTGCGTTTCAAGTCATCTTACTCCACTGCTTTCCAGATCTGCGTTTCTCTTTCCACTTTGAAAGCTCAGGCCCCCTTCGAACACAAGCTCTCAGCTCCTCCTGCCCTTTTCAGTAACCTATTGCATTCTCAGTCACTTTTGCTTGTCTAGCCATATTTTTAGTACCTTTGTTGTAGGTAGTACCTTTTTGGTGCCCCTCTCCTAGTCACCTCTTTCATAATTTTTTGCCATAATTAATTCATATCAGCAATCAAATAAGGAACTTGGTTCTTTGTTTCTTGAACTCTTCACATCCCGTGGCCTTTTTCTTGGTCCCACTTCAGCCCTTCACAATATTGTGAACAACACACTAGAATAACTGCACCACCTTCAGAATCTTGTTTTAAGAATTTAATCTCTTCTAGTTCAACAGTTCTTTGATATCATAAGGTTTTTTTATTCTATCAATGCCAACATCTTTTTTGGTCTATTACTCTTTTACCTCCTCACTAGATTATGAAACATTTCTATCACTATAATCACTTGCTTGTGTTTATCTTGCACTTCTCTGTTCTCTTCCTTACACGTACTGATATAGTAAATGCGCAGTTCTAGTTGACCTCACTTCTGTCCATTCTGCACCTGTACCTGAGCAATTAAACATAACTTCCAAGAAAGCTGGAACCACGATTAGTGATTTTAATTTAACCACAGTTCACAGGTGAGCTCTTGGAACACTCAGGAATTATGACATATTTCTATACAAACTGCTATGCTAGGAGACATTTTACTGTCTTTTTTTGATCTTCCAACACTTCTACCTCCAAATCAGAAGATGATCTTTCTCCTTCACAAGAAAACTGAACAAATCAAAACAGAATTTGCTGTTTTCTCCAGTACCAAAAACAGCATCCACTGAATTGGTCTCCATAAGCTGGGTCTTCTTACTAAGATGGATGACTTGCCACATTCTAATTTAAGGCTTATTCTTTTGCTTCTGAACTGAATCACATTTATTTTCTCTCATCAGAAGCTTATTTCTGCAATTACATCCCCTCTTCCATCTCATTGACCTTCCCTCCTCCAGTGAGATTTCCCACTATTCTCACTTTCACCATCACACTTGTAGCCGGGATATCTTTAGCTTTCACTTGGACTACTAATGGAGTTCTTCATTTGTCTTTGTGCTTCTCTCTTGCCTACATAATCCTTGTTGTCTAAAGAGCAGCTGTATTACCTTTAAAATCTTTGAAATTATTTTTAAAAACTTTGAAATTATTAATAATCCTCAATGACTTCCTTTTATGCATAAACAATAAAACCAGAAGGCTGTGCCACGATGGACAGAGCCCAGTGATACATCTTTCCATTATGAACACTTGTGTTAGCCACGACGTCTGAGGTAGCATCTGGCTTCAGTTCATCGCCTCAGCTTTATCATCCTGCTCTCACCCGTTCTTGATCATGTCACTCTTCTCTGAGTATGATGAACTTTGCTGCCTGTACAGTTCTATGTCCCACACACCTTCATAGCACTCACTCCCTATTTTTAATGTAATTCTGGGAAAAATTCAGTGTTCTTAAGCATCTGCTTTAGTCATGCTAAACTATATATCATTAAAAAAAATCAGGATCTCGCTATGTTGCCCAGGCTGGTCCTGAACTCCTGGGTTCAAGGGATCTTCCTGCCTCCGCTTCCTAGGTAGCTGGGAATAAAGGTGTGTGTAACCACTCCTAGATCTTCGTTCAGTGGGATGATTAATTTATGTTATAGCTGAGGTGTAAAGGAATTTATAGAGCAGGAAGGAGCTCTTTTATCATACCAGGGCATGGAAAATTTTCGAGAAGTAAAATTTGCCATTGCCTGAAACAATGACAAGATTCAGTCAAATGGAAAGCATCCTGGATAGAGGGGGAAAAGTAAAACAGACTATCAGAAAAATGTGGCTATATTTAAGGAATAATGAGAAATTGGGTGTGACCTTTTTGTCAAGTATATGGAGTGCTGGAAACAAGGTCAGAAATGGACCGCCGACACTCCTTTGTCTAGAATGCTTTCCACATCCCTCTCTTCTTTTCTTGACAAACTCATGTTCGGCTCATTTGTACCTTCACTTTTCCTCTATGGCCCCACCATGGCCTCGCCTGTGTCTGTGCCTCTCACCTGACACTTCAGGCTACATTTCCTTCCTCTAATTAACTGGTGTTTAGTAAGTACTCACTATGAGGATTTGCAAACTTACTCCACCTTGTCATATATGATAATATTTCTGCTTTTCAAAAAATTTTTCAGTACTGGAGACTGAACCCAGGACCTTTACACTGAGCTACATTCCTAGCCCTCTTTAAATTTAAAAAAAAATTTTTTTTTTGAGACAGGGCCTAGTTCAGTGGTGATGAACCTTTCAGAGCTTTCAATGATGCAAACAGCTTGCCACCACTGGTCTAGTTGAACGGCTAAGTTGCCCAGGCTGGCCTTACACTTGTGACCCTCGACTTCTGGATTCTTGGACGGTTCACTCCCTCACCCCTACTTGCTCAGCTTTCAGAAGAAAGGCAGTACTTTTAGCTGTCAGGGGTAGAGATACTGCACCGATAGGAAACAAATACAAGCGAGATATAATCAGTGAGGGCTAGAGGTAGAAGAAGCTTATGGAAAACAATTTAAGTGAAAGATGGGCACGTGGGAGAAACTGTTCTAATTATTTAAATCATAACTTACCTGGAAATGTTCTACTCTAGTCTTACCGATGTCTAGTGATCAGAGCATTTCCATGTGCAAGTCACAATGAGAATCTGCCTCTCTCATGCCTCACGGAACACTCTTTCACATTTTTGCCTGAGATGGGAAGAAAAGTTCACTGGGAGGAGCTCACTGCCCATCCTGGCTCTCCTCCTGTGTTTCTGTCTTGCAAAACAACCCATATATAAGTGTTCTTCTTCCGGTTGGCCCGGATCTTGTAGTATACAAGGGGAATTTTGAACTCTTTAACTTTGTCTTTCAAGAACTTGGCGTATTCACGACGCCCCTGAGGTCAAGGGAGGAGGGAGGTAAAAGTAGTTCACTGGGTGTCCCACTGGGCCTTTGATCCCAACGGCAACGTGACTTGAAAAGCACGTCCCTGAGGAAAAGGATCACTCTGATCATTCCCAGTTTTCACATAATGATGTCTTTTTGTGCTTGTGAATTTGCAGCTCTTCTCACTTTTATCAAAATAAGAATGGTGTTTTGGTCATATTTTTACCCTATAAAGGCAGAGGTTTCTTTAACAATCTGGATTTCTCAATTAAACTTTCTTCCTCTTTTGTTAGTAATGTTGTTCTTTGTTTCGAGATGGTGGAGAATGGTTGAAATTCTTTGTGATAATCTAGATGGTATTTAGGAAATTTTGCTGTCTTATGTTAATGTGTGTTTTACTATTGGGCAGTAGGTCTCTTCTCAAACACGACATTATTGTAAGACTTTCTTAATTATGAAATTACATGCAGAATATACTGAACAGCCATAAGATACATATGACATACTATTTGTAATATAGATGATCAATAAACATAATTTTTAATGTACATAATAGTTTTATGTATAATCCATATACTGCATGTATAAATATACCTATTTGTTTAATATATAGGAACAATAAAGACAAATAATACATCGTTCAATAAATAATCCTCAGGTATGAAAAGAACAGAAGCCTAATGAAGAAGTCAAAAGTTAATTTCTGCAAATATAGACAGAAACGAGTAGTATGGGGTCCTAAAATAGAATGTATTCCATTATTATCAGTGATTTAACATTTCTTGATAAAGTTCTGAACAAATTAAGGCAGAAAGAATTTTCAATTTGCAGAGAGTTTTGTGGAAAAATTCCATCACTATGAACGCTATGCATGATAGTATGCGTTATCACTCAGACATATTAGTTCCCTGCCTCTCTGTGGACCGTGCTTTCCTGTCTCCCTGAGGTGAAACTGGACTCTGACTTGCTTTGAGCAGTGATATATGTTCAGAGATGGCACCACACAGGCTTTAAACACATGTATGTGATTGTGTTTGGCTTTCTGTGCTGGGCATCATGTCCCCAAGGTTGCCGTTGCCCTACAGCCTTGGCTCCAGAATTAAAACACGTGGTGCTAACAGGAACTCACTTCAACAAAACAAAACAAAACAAAAAAACCAAAAAAAAAAACCCCCAAAAAACAATAAGGGGTTGGGATGTAGCTCAGTGGCTAGAGTGCTTGCCTAGCAAGTGCAAGGCCCTGAGTTTGATGCCCGGCACTTGAAAACAAAACAAAACAAAACAAACAAACAAACAAACAAAAAACAGGAACTCACTTCAAATCCTGGAGACAGCTCGGACAACCAGCGTCTCCCTCCCCATGTACAGAGCTGTGCAGCCACGCCCAGCCTAGAGCAGCCTATCTAAATTAGGTCTGAAACAAAATGCTTGTAATTATTAGCTACGTTAGTTTCCTATTGCTGCTATTAAAAAATACTAAAACCTTGTTAAAATAACACACATTTATCGTCTTGCAAGTCGGAGGGTCAGAAGTCTAGAAGAGGTGTAACTGGGATAAAATCCAGGGGTTAGTTAGCAGGGCTGTATCTCTTCTGGAGGATGTAGAGGGAAAACTGCTCCCTCGACTTTTCCGGAGCCTAGAGGACGTCTTCATTTCTGACTTTTGGACTTCTCTGTGTCTTCAAAGTCATGAAAGCCGGTCAAGTCCTTCTCAGCCTATCATCTCTCTGGTTGTTTCTCTTCTGCCTCTCTTCTGCTGAGAAGAACCTTTCTGATTATGTTGGGCCTAACTGGACAATCCAGAATTAATCTCTTCCTCTTACGATCCTTCACGTTTATGCTACCTGCAGCCTCAATACATTTTACTATGTAACCTAACGTATTCATAGGTACTGGAGATTAAGATCTTTTTTTTTTTTTTTAAGTGGGGGGTGGGATTACAGGTAGAGGGATTTTATGCTGCTTACCACAAAACTGTTTGCAGCAATATCATGACAAAAGACATCAAGGCCAAAGTATTTTATATTTATTTCAGTTTTGACCTACATGCTGATCAAAATGCTTTCCACACACTTGAATGCCCTCAATGGATTTAGGTTAGTTTCTCACTGTGCAGAATTGTATCATCTCTGCCTTCTCCTCAGTAAATGTCAAGAGGGAAAATTCTCTTTCTCACCTGAGAATCAAAGAATAATATAAACTTAGTAGAGTCTTCTGACACACGGTTTTCTATAAAATTGTGGGGTAAACTATTAAAATATATTGTCTTGTGATATAGAAAGAATTTTGTTATATGCAAAATGTTGTATGAAAAAAAGTTGCACAGTGTTCTGGTAAAGGGAAGGTTGTTGCATGCCTGCCCTGCTCTAGGTTTTCAAAACAACTTAATAAAGACAATTGTACTGGTAATATTGTGCAGTCCAATAGAACTCACAAGAAATGAAGACTGGATAGTAATTTCTTAAAAAATATTCATTTTCTTAGAGTAGCAGATTTTCAAGTGTGATATCTTGACTAACAGCATTACAATTAATCGGCAACTTGTTAGAATGGGCAGTTTGGGGGTTCTGCTTTTAACTTAGAAACTTCAGTGGTGTGTATCAATTATCAGTCTGTTTTAACAAGAGCTACAGGTAGTTTTTTTAGTGCAATAAAATTTACACGCCACTGGCTTAGAGAAACTCTCCGATCTAACATCAAGTATGTGCAGTCAGTCAGAACTCAGATCTAGCCCTGGTGCAGGAAATACACACACTGCAACGAGGATAGATTCCCTCAGATATGCTGTGACTGGAGGTGAATAAAATCATTAGAACATTTAGATAGGTAGTAAGGAGACCAAATGCAGCCAATTGTGAAAAGGGACTATAATTCTGGAGTGATGATTCTTGGGAGTCTCCCAGTATACTGTTGGGTCCTAGCTAACAGCAGAATCTGTTTTTCTGGGAATTGGAGTTTAATACATTTGTTGATGACCTGAGGACAGCTTGGGTGCATGGTGGAGTAAATTATATTAGCGGTAAGTCTTTACCAAATAGATATTTTGTGTATGAAGGTACTGGTACCAAGAGAGAATGAGTCTCAGAAATCTGGGTTGTGGGTTCAATGCAAAGGGGCTCTCTGACAATACAATTATTTACAATTAATATAATAAATTAGTGTTTCATAATGTTTAATGCATAAATCTAAGTTCCCAAAATTATTATCCTGTATGGTGAAAAATTGCCTTTAACAAATCATATCACCTGGATCTTACATATGGGTACAATTTCCTATTGAGTCCCATTGCCATCTTGCTGCATCTTGTACCTGTAATATAAAAATAAGAGCAAGGCATCCCACAAAGCCAGCCATACTGCAGCTATGTAACAATGGCCAATCTAGGAACATGTGCAGTAAGTCATCTATAATAGTGAAGTCCCAGGAAAGAGGAAAACATCTGAGTGGGCCAGAAGAATGGAAAGGAAAGCATGTTCTGGGTTCCTTGGGGGATGGAATTGCATTGAAAACAGAGGGATTCAGAACACATGATCACAGCACTTGTAGCATCAATAGCCCTAAAATACTAGGTGTTCTTATGTATATAGTGTCACTACTGAGACTGCAGAATGAAAAACCAAAACTAAACTGAAAAGATAAAATGTTTCAAGGCAATAGACTGTAATTTTACCTTCCTTGCCTCTTTAACAAACATCTCTGCATCTGTACATTCTGAGATGTTTGAGAGGAGAGAAACTTGGAAGCCTCATTTCCTAGGAGACACAGAATGTCCCTGAATGGCACAGCCTTTAACCAGTGCAACCCCACCAAAGTCCCCAGAGGCCACTAATGAGGTTTCATCTGTGTAACAACCTCCGAACCTCATATTCAGATCATTCAGGGTGGGCGGATACTAGTAATGTGCTTGTGATCTTTCAAGGGTGCTACTACAATGCTGTGCTTTTTCCTTCTGCTCTCCTGGAGTCATGTGAGTTTGAGCTTTTAAAAAGATTTTGTCAAAGACATTTCTTAGCTCTTTAGAGAAGCCCACAAGTGCAACTGGTTGTGGGCAATTTGCTTCAAAGCACAGAGAAGGAGATTTAAATATCATGGAGAGAAATTTTACTGAATAGTGTCTCTGCACGGTTTGGTTTGGAGTTTTAAGTAGCAGGCTTCCTAGAACAGGAGTTATGGTTTAGCAGTAGGAAATAAGAACAAATTGGGAAGCCCCCAGTGAAGGAATAAGCAAGTGATACGTTCACTAGACCAGGGAAATGGGAGGCGCTGTGAAGACAGTCTAAGGCATTTACTAAGAATGCCTAAAATGACTAACAAGAAATTATTCCTCATTAAACACCTAAGAGAAATGTGTGTGCTGAGAAAGATACTGTAAAGGCCAACAGCAAGAAACTGAGCTGAGAGAACGGGCACAGCCTGACCTTGACCTTCCCCTCCGCAGTCTCATCTCGGATGGGAGGGAGCCTGAGCTCAGCTGTGTTCTTGTGAAGACAGGCAGGTAGTCTTTGCGTTTAGCAGTTTCAAGTCATGGAAAGTCTTCTCCGTTCCCAGTTGCCGCAGTTGTGATAACTTTCATATCACAGTGAGAGCTGGATTGGTGACTGGGTCAGAGGTATAAGTTTAAACTAAAGCGTAAGTGAGAATGGTGACAAAAGCTTAAATATTTTGTATAAGGAATATATGAGACCACAGACCTGGGTTAGTTGGGTGGGATAACAATGGTGGAAGTGAGCAACAGAACAAGAGTGCATGATCCTTTGCGGGCTGGTGTGTGTAAAGGTTGAGGGTTTTTAGAAAGAAAAGGTTACGAAACCTGTAAGACATGCTCAGTTACATCAGTCATATCAGCAGCCAAACTAGTCAAGTCATATGTGGCAATCTGTGTTCAGTCCAAATTCTGTGGAAAAAGCCATAAAAACATAATCAGAGACCTAAAGAGCAGGATGGAACCTCAAAGAAATATCAGGCCAAACCTCTTAGCTCAGGGTGACTTTGCAAAGCGACTAAATACAGTAGTCGTGTACATAGACTAAGTGGTTGGAAGAAATGTAGTGAGTGGGGAATCTCTTTGCTGGTATAGCCTGACCCCAGATTTTTAAAATCTGTGTTGAGCAGAGACCCACATTAGCTCAGCAGACAAACCTGAGTCATGAAAAGCACAGCTGAATGCATCTAGTTTGACTGCAAGCGGTCAGGGAAAGGGCTTTCCAGTCTCCTAGTGATTGTCATGTGATTCTGAAGGACCTACAGGGAAGAAATTAGTTTGCCCTATAATGGAACAAATTACCTTCAGTATAAACTAGTTACTCATATGTATCGCAAAGCTAAGACTAGATTCTAGCTGATTAGGAAATTACAGGAAGGAGTCTGTATTGAATATGTGATTATTTTTCCATTAAAAGGAAGATGATGTTAATAGTACATAAAATGTGTTGAACACCTGTGCTGCACAAACTTATTTAGAAGCTTTCTCTAAAGTTTTACAGTCTTGTGAAATGTTGTCATTTCCATTTGGTAGATAAAGAAACTGCAGTATTATAGAAAAAACCTGACTTGTTCAAGCCAATATTATCAATAGGAGGGAAATAGGGATTTATTCCCACTTTTGTGGGTTCCGCTTTTTTTTTTTTTTTACCTTGACACCATACAAACTTTAAGATTTTATGCCTCTGAAGTATCCTATCTCCTCAAAGAATAGGGGCGGGCAAGTGTGATATGTGGGTGGAGGTCCAGAAAGTATAGATCACATCAATAGAAGTAGAGTCAAAACTTTCACCTTGCTTTGTTTCTTCTTAAGAAAGATAGGTCCCCAACTCAAATGGATTGAAAACTTAGATCTTCACCACTCTGCTCTCCCAGGCATAAGCTCACAGGACAGTGTGTTCAAAATCCTTCATGGGCACCCTTTGACAAGTCTCTTTCCTGAAGGTCATGTGGCTCCTAGCTCTGAGCTGTGATTGTCACCAAGCTCCATTTCTTTGGCTAGTTCCTATGACTGTGAAAACAACAAAAATGGACAGTTGATCTTGTTTACCAACATATGTGAGCTTTCTGGTTTTGTTTAGTGTCTTACGCCCTCTTACACTGCAATGAAGGAACACCTTTGCGCTCCAACGATAGAAACACCTCTTCCCTGGATTTATTCTTCCAATCACTACGTGCATCAAGTAGCCAGTATTTTAAGGAATAGGAGTTTATCCCTTCTTCCTTTTGACACATACACACTGAGACTATTAGAGAGTCGTGACAAAGAGTTGGTTACTTTTTGACAACTATTTTATAAATCTCTAAATTCCCTAGTCCTTTTATACTGACTTTTACATTTTCTTTGCACTGTGATTCATATATACCTTCTATAATAGGGCTGCCTATACACAAGGTACCCTTTAAATATTTTCTGTTCATTATATGATTATAAACTACCAAGCAGTGATGTCCTCATTCCCATTTTGAAAACTCCCAGATAAAATGGTTTCTAAGCTTCTATCTTAAATTGCTCCTCTGTTTCTTCCCCTAGTGATTACTTGACATATTCTGCATAATTCCTCTTAGTTTAAGTATATCCTTACTGTGGATTTTGTCCCCTCAGAAGCTAACAGTTTGCAATGATAAGGCAAATAAGAGAACTGTGTAAGATTTTTCTGTGAAGAGAGATGGTCATTACTCTGTAGGTACAAGTCTACGTAATCTTATAAAATCACTTCTTGGCATTATGGAAGGATGAAGAAAAGCATTTGATTATACTTTTTCTTTGAAATCACGTAGCACTGTACATATAATGTGAATAAACAGTAGCCAGAGGAGGAAACAGGAAAAGGTTAAAACTTCCGTTTCAGAAATAGAATGAAGTTCAATACACTAGGGAAAGGACACTGGGTATGTAAGGCTAGGTGGAACATCTTATGAAGTTTTCAGATGAAAGTGAGCAGATACATGTGAAAATATCTGTTGATTAATGAAAAGAGTTGAAGCTAGTAGAGTGACAGTAAAATAAAAAAATAAAATTAAAATAAAAAATAATGAAATTAAAATTAAAAAAATAATCACTAGGAATCAATTCCCTACTCAGAACCCGTTCTAACTTATAGGACATGAAAAATGATGTCCAACTATACCCAGTGAACTGTGTTTGCAATTTATGTTCTATACTAATGGTTCCACTTAATTGCTTCAATATTCCATTAAAGCATGTGAGTATTCAAGTGAGGACAAAAACGGAGTGTATCCCTTTTTTGTGGAGAGCCCTTAGCTAGGAGACAATCTTAGTTTATTTAAATGCCTATTTGAGCACTCTGTCATATTTATTTACTTAACAAGTGTTATACATAAGGCACTCTGCAAAGCTTTTTACAGTATTAACCCATGTTATTCCCTTAACTCTGGATATTGATACTATAATTAATGCAAATCTCCTTTAGTTAATAAGCATTCCAGTATTCTCATTCCGGTCCCTGTTCTGCATTGTCTCTTCAGCAATGTGATTCTGTGTGGGGGTTTCTGACCAGAGAAGATGTCCAGTGCCCTCAGCAAGGCCATGGAGTCTCCTAATCACACCAACATGAATCCTCCTGTCTTCTCTCTCCTGGGCATTCCGGGTCTGGAACACTTCCACCCATGGCTCTCACTCCCTGTGTGCTGCCTGGGTACAGCCACAATTGTGGGCAACCTCACCATCCTGGTTGTTGTTGCCACCGAACCTGCCCTGCACAAGCCTGTGTACTTGTTCCTGTGCATGCTCTCAACCATCGATTTGGCTGCTTCCCTCTCCACAGTGCCCAAGCTACTGGCTGTCCTCTGGTGTGGAGCTGGACGCATCTCTGCCTCTGCCTGCCTGGCACAGATGTTCTTCATTCACGCCTTCTGCATGATGGAGTCCACTGTGCTGCTGGCCATGGCCTTCGATCGCTATGTGGCCATTTGCCACCCCCTCCGCTATGCCACTATTCTTACTGACACCATGATTGCCCGCATTGGGGTGGCAGCTATGGTGCGGGGCTCTCTGCTCATGCTCCCGTGTCCCTTCCTCATTGGACGTTTGAGCTTCTGCCAAAGCCGTGTGATCCCACACACATACTGCGAGCACATGGCCGTGGTGAAGCTGGCCTGTGGGGACACTCGGCCTAACCGTGTGTATGGGCTGACAGCTGCACTGCTGGTCATTGGGGTCGACCTGTTCTGCATTGGTCTGTCCTATGCCCTCATCGCTCGAGCTGTCCTTCATCTCTCCTCCCCCGAAGCTCGGTCTAAGGCCTTAGGGACCTGTGGTTCCCATGTCTGTGTGATCCTCATCTCTTACACACCAGCCCTCTTCTCTTTTTTCACACATCGCTTTGGCCACCATGTTCCACTCCATATTCATATTCTTTTGGCCAATGTCTATCTGCTCTTCCCGCCTGCTCTTAATCCTGTGGTTTATGGAGTTAAGACCAAGGAGATTCGTGAGAGGGTTGTGAAGGTGTTTCAAAGGAGACAAAGAGCTGGGGTAAAGATGTCAGAGTGACTCTGGAGTATAAGAAAAGAAGTAATCAAAAAGAGTTTTTCACGATTAAGAAATCCTCAGTACTTGAGACTGGATAGAGGTTTAAATAGGGGAGTAATATCCTCTGCAGAAATTCCTAGTTTACTTCCAAGAATAATGAGGGCAAGGAGGTTTAGCACTCCTCTTTTCCACCCAGAAAAGTGTAAACACAGGAAAACTCTTCTAAACTAGATGGCCTCGAAGCTTTGCAAACAGAGTCTGTCTTGCTCCGGTTTATCATAGCCTCTCCAGAGCCGGGGTAGGGGTGTCCCTGCCTTCCCGGCCCTCTCCCACCACTCCCAGGATGAATTTCTAATTTAACACTTTGCTTTGTCACTATTTTATCATCAGCAAGCATTAGAAGATAGGACAAAAAAAAAAAAAAACAACCCACAGTTAATTTGTAGTGGCAAGGAGTTTGTTATGCTTTTGCATAAGTCCTGTTTATCATGCTTTTGTGTAAGTTCAGTACCAGAAATTCAAACCAGAAGAGAGTGAAGAGGTCCACCAATACTCACAATATTACTTAGCAGTGGAACAAGTGCTTGAAAATGAGGATCCTTTAGTATAAAATAATAGGACTCCTATGGATGGAAGTACAGAAGAGATCAGAAATAGCTCTTCATTACCAAGCCCGGGCTCTCCATCCCACACGTGTTCCTGTGTCCAGCCTCTAGCAGTCCTACATATTCATATCAGTGGGAGGGACTTCCAGAAATAAATGGTTTGCATATGTTGTAAATCAATAAAATCTGCTGGTCACTGTCTATTTTTCAAAGGAAGTATAATAATTCACTCTTCTATAGGGAGATTGTCAGTGTATGGACTGACATTTGTTTTGAGTTTTCATCTTAATCTTCTAACTGATATATTCTTAACAACTTTTAAAGAATTATATATAATTCTAAGTACTATAGTTCCTAAACTGAATTAGTTTTCTATTATCGAAATTCACCATCTTGCCAGCTCAACAGCCTATAGCCCCAATTCTGGAAAAATTCTGTCTTCAGTGTCACTTACTACGCTCATGACTGTAGAGCAGTTTTTTGTGTTTTTTTTTTTTGTTTTTGTGTTTTTTTTTTTGGTGCTGGGGGTCGATCTTAGGGCCTTGTGCTTGCTAGGCAAGCACTCTACCACTGAGCTAAATCCCCAACCCCATGGAGCAGTTCTGAAAGAAAGCTTGCACATGTGTAGATAAGAAGCAGTACTTGTTCACAATTTCTCATTTTATCTGGGATCTCAGTGCTAGATGCCTGCGCTTTCACCTGTTTTTTGTTTTTGTGTTTCTTTTTGGTTCTGGGGATCTAACTCAGGGCCTTGTGCTTACTAGGCAAACGCTCTACCACTTGAGCTAAATCCCCATCCCGCTTTCACTTGTTTCAGGGCTGTAATAACAAATTTTTATTATACTTGGCTTCCTCATACAAGTTTTTATCACACTTACACTTCCTTATACAGCAAACATTACACAAGTTGCTCTTCCATAAGGACAAATGAAATGACTAGAAGTAAACTATCGGAGATTCAAATCTTCATATAAACTTTTGATATCAAGCTTGTATTGATTTGTTCCTGATTCCTTTTCTTCTCAAGAAAGTGTCTAAAAATAAGCTTCAGGAGCTTCGGATCAATGGCCACTTCTATTTCTTGTGTTTCCCAGCCTGTTTGAATTCACTGGCACTTTTACCCAATACCAAAATTTCCCTTGATCTCAGTTATCTTTCTTTTCTTAATGCAAGATTATGGAAAATATTTTTGGAACTAATTATTTTTATTTTCTCAATTCTTACTTATTCTCTATATTACATTCTGTACATTCTGACTTCAACCAGAAGCTGAAGTTTCCAGTGAAACTTCTGTCACTTATCACTAGTAACCATTTCTAACTATATTACAACCTATTGTACTATTTTCCATGATCTGCTTCTCCAAAGTCTGTCCATTGTAGTTTCTATGATATTACAAAATCGTTGCATTTCTTCTACTTCTGAAATGCTTTCTTTCTTTTCTTAATTTTTCTTCTTGAATCTGATTTTTTGTTTGAGGGGGTGCTGGGGATCAAACACAGGTCTTGGCACTTGTTATGCAAGAGCTCTACCACTAAGCTAAATCCCCAACCACTTGAACCTGATTTTTAAGTGTCGACGTTTATTGAGATACATCTTGCTTCTTCTCACTCCATCCAATCTCAGTCCATAACAATGAGGGCCACGGAAGGAAGAAGTGAGTGTTCAGAAGAGTTTCAGCAGAAGGCTTCTTGCAGGAGACACCACCTAGTTATTTCACAGAAGGTCCTGCATCTTCTTTGCACTGTAGAACTTCTCTAGCGTTTTCATTTCTTCCTTACAACCTGACATAGGGAATGTTTAGTTGATCTTATCCCACTATAATCATCTCTTGCTTCAGGTAACACCTCGATCTCAATCTGACTGTAAGCAGATTTGGGATTATATTAGTACTTGGAATCTGTTCCTTGTAAAATCAGGTAGTGAGTAACATTTTTCGTTTGCTTCATAATGCTGTTCCTTGGCGTGGTGCTATTTGATTTCAAGGATAATATATAGCCCAGTGGGGGTGAGGGTGGGGAGGATGAAAGAGCGCCCTCTACTGACTTTCGAGATTGGTGCAGGGATGAATCTGTGATTTACGTGGTAGCCTTCAGGTCTGTTCTCACAATGCAAATATTGGGAATCAGGGATCTTTGTAACTGGTCCTACTTAGCTGAAAGTATATAAATCTAGAGATGTGGTGTACATCTCGCTGCCATTTGGAAAGATCCTGTCTGTAACTAACATCAATACAGAAAAAATCAGAAAAAATAGATATACAAATATAGGTTGCTGGATACATTAGTCATCAAAGATTTTTCTATTCCTTTTTGCATATACTTTATTTAATAGAACACACAAATTTATTTTTTGCTTAAGATTTTTTTGAGTGGAATTTTTGTTTTTAATTCAAAGGATGTTTAATACTACATCTTTGGAAAATCAAAACTCTTGGGACTATTACTCAATATTTTATTTTTGGGTGCTGGGGATCAAACTCAGGGCCTTGTACTTGCTAGGCAAGCGCTCTACCACTGAGCTAGACCCCCTTCTCCCAGGGACCATCACTTAATAAAGACTCCAGCTACAGCCACAGAAACAGACCCAGACCTTCTCTTCCTCGCTCTTAACTGCCTTTTACTCTCCCTTGCTCCTTGTAGGATAGCAGATGAGAAGTTTTTTAGTGCTTTGATCTGAGTCTGTTTATTTCCAAATGTCTTTCACGGATCTTACAACTATCTTCTGACTCCATTTAATAGATTCCAATAGTGGAGTTTAAATGAGACAATGTATGAACAAAGAGCTGTTAACATAGATAGTCTCCCAGTTGAAGCACAGACAAAAACTGACAAAGAGAACAGGAGGTAAAAATGATATATTGGACACATAGATAGGAAAAGAGAAAAAAAATATTTAGGCTAAATAAATACTATATGATATACAAAGTCCTAAAACTAATGAAATACATTAAATCATAGATGGAAGATGTTTAGCAAACTGCAATAAGCTAAAGACAAATAAAATTCATGTAAGATGCATAGATTTGATGAGAAACACAACAGTTGAGCTGGTGATACAGGCAAATGATAAAGTGTTTAAAGCAGCCGGGACATGTGTATAGAACTTCAAAGGGATAAGTTTAAGACCAGCAAGAGATTTATCGACCCAAATAATTGAAGCTATTTTCCTCATTGTCTTGTCTTCTGTTTGTTTGCTTGTGATAGTGAAGGCAAGAGCAGGGCCTCACAAGTGCCCTATGGGCAGGCACTGGCGCAGGAGGTATATGCTCAGCCCTTTTAAGTATTTATTTTAAAATGAGGGCTCATAAATTGCTCAAGCTGGCCTTGAACTTGTGATCCTCCTGCCTCAGCCTCCAGAGTAGTTAGAATTACAGATGTGTGGCCACCATGCCCAGATTTTCTCATTGACAGTAACTGTATAGTGTGCTCAAACCCTAACCCTAACCCTAACCATGAAGGTGAAATAAAAACAAGCAAGAATCTAGAGACTGCACGTTAAAATGTACTCTTCTGAGAAAAACACAAAGTGATTGCTTTAAGAGAAAGGAAGATACTCCTTCCTCTTTAAACAATATGCATTAGGGGATTTAAAAATGAATATACTTCCTAGTGATTCAATGATCAAAGAAGAATTAGTAGTAGAAATTATGAAAAAAACCGAGCTAAACAATCTTGGATAGTCTACATATCAAAGAATATGGAATACTGTTATGTAATATTCACAGTGTATTCTGTGAAGAAAGATGTAAAGGGTGAAAGAGAAGAAAGGATGTAAAACTGAACATATGTATGTTGTTGTTGTTATTATTATTATTATTATTATTAAAGGTAGTGGTTGTGGTGCTGGAGATTGAACTCAAGCCTGGCAAGCACTCTACTCACTGAGCATCCTCAGCTCATAAATTTAAAAATGGTAAATTCATTTAAAGTATTTTATATATTTAATATTTTTTGTTCTTCTCATCTTTAATTTCTCTCCTTTTCTTCTTGCTTGAATCCTGATTAAATATTATTTCACCTCAACACGCCACCAAAACCACTCTAAGACTACCACCTCTTTAAAGTTCAAGTTTCAATCCTCATGAAAATTTAACCATCGCCCTTCTTGATATAGATGGTTACTTAGGTTTATTAAACTTAAAACTTTTAAAATAAAACGTCTTTCCTCTACTTTGCTTGAGTTAAAAACATGGAATGTGACCAAAGAGTGTCAAAAAATAAGTTGATATGTAGTATAAAATACTTCTATGGTTAAACATCATTCCTAAAAGGTGAATTCTGAAAATTTTTTGATTTTTCAAGATTAAAAGCATGTACAATTGAAAAGCATGTACAATTGAAAAGTAAATAGTTTTGGAGAATTTGGTCAATATGAACTCATAGAAAAATAGAGAAAACTGCAAAATAATAAATTATGCATTGTATCACAATAATATACAATACTCTTTTTCTTTAGTGTGCATAAAACATTCACAAATTTTTCAAGTTTATGATCCAAAATAAATTGTGTTAGACCAAAAACAAAACAAAACAGAAATCTCAGTGCAGTCCATAAAGATATTTAGATAACAGAAACAGTAATTCAGAACTGAGTACAATAAAGATAAAAATTTTAAAAGTCCTTATCTTTAGTTTACTAAGCAACTATAAATTAAACATCATTAATAGATCAATTGTATGTCAGTTTGCCAAAACAAATTGTTGTAGACATCCTGAAGATAAACTTGAATTTTTTTTTTTTTTTTTTAGTACTGGGTGTTAATTAATCCCAGAGTCTCACACATGCTAGGCAAATGCTTTGCCACTGAACTACATCCTTGCACCTATTATCTTCTTGATGTAATAGAACGGGAATTCGTACATTGCTAGGAATTTATTTTGAATAAATGATGAAATCTGAGATGTATGATTTATGATCAAGTATATTTATTGTAGGTTTTTTAAAATAAGAAAGTGGTAGAAAAAATAGACAAGCATTCTCTTCTTGGAAAAATATTTAATGTGTTATTTATATAATCATTTATTCTATTTCTATTTAAAGCATTTACCTGGGCATATATATTATTATTAAATTAACATACAAGTTACTTCAGTAAAAGGTCAAATAAATATCTTTTAAAAGATAATTTTAAAATAGGAATTTAATAAATGGTTATATAAATCAGTCACATAATCTAGGTGTATTCAATGTAGTCCCCCAGGACTTTGCAAAGCTTTATAAAAAAGGGATCCAGGCCTGCAGTGGTGAAATCATTAGTTTCTATTAAACTACCCCATTTTTAATGTTCACAAACATACTCATATATACATGCACACATACATACATAATCTCTGCAAGCATACAGTATTTAGATATTTGTCAGTCACCAATTGACGCCCTGGAGATTATCTTCATTCCAGCAATATTTGTCTGATGTTTGTAGATGTTCCCTTGGGATGTTTAGAATATATAACATTCATTTTTGTCTGGCACAGGACAGGTCTTCAGAATTTGTAATGCTTGAACAACCACACTTTTGGGAACTCAAACCAGGTATATTTTACCTCCTTATTTTGATTTCCAGAATTAAGGTACTTGAATACAACAACTTAGGTACAAGTGACAAGAGAATTTTATTTTAAGCAAAGAAAGAAAAAATGATTTAAAATGGATAATAATTGCTTTTTTCCCCAGAAAGCAATGTTTTGTTTTACTCTCCATGTTCAAATTAAATCATGATACAAGAAGATGGTGCAGGTGCCAGTAGAAACACTTATTTCCCATATTTGCTATTATAATTCAATTGATATTATCATAATGTCCATGCATCTGTATGAACAATTTTTCTAACCATGAAAGAATGTTTGTTTTGGGAAAGGTGGAAGCCAGGGATAAACTACTGCCTTGTCACAGGGTGAAGGAGAATACACAGTAATTCTAAATCACCAGGGTCTTGTTCGAGTTTCAGTTGCTGCCTACCTGCCTTCCCCTTCTCCTTACGAATTCACGAATTTCCCTGAGTTGGTGGGAGGCATCTATCAGGAAATTCTTACTTTTTTTTTCCACACTGGGATTGAACCCAAGTCCTCATACTGACCTCCATCCTCAGCCCCATCTCCCACTCCCACCCCCGTCCCAGAGCTGTCCTTGAACTTGAGATCCTCCTCCCTCAGACTCCTGACTAGCTGGGATTCTAGGTATGTGCCACCACAAAGAGTAGAAATGCACCTATGTATGTGTATATATTTGTGGCAATATTTACCAGGAGGAATTTATTTTCATGAATCATAAGAATTGAGGATTGTATACTAGGAAAAAAAGTCCCTGGCTGTAAATTTTGAAAATGAGGGTTGACAATGGGAGATGCAAAATTGCACTTTATAAATGACAGAATTATAGTGATGTCTAGAAACCCAGAACAAAATATATGTAAAATTCCCTGACTCGAGACATTGACTTAGACTCTTAGAAAAAAAATCTGAAATTTATCTTAACACATTAAATTTGCGAACAGTCAGTACTGTTACTTTGCTTTAAATTTACAATTTTAGTAGATCATTAGCAGATTTCTTAAACCTGTGTAAGAACTGAAATTTAAATATAAGGATAAAGCAATTCCTAAATTAATGGTATCCTCCCCCAAAAGAGAATATACACGATGTTTATTTATGTTTGTTGTTTTTTGTCCCAGTTTGGGTTAGACACAGGTGATCCCCATGGTTATCCATTAACACTTTAGAGGGCTGCTGTGCTTCTAGGTGATTGTGTGTTATGGACACGTGGTTGAAATACAACAGAGCTGAGGACACTTATTTGGATAAGAAATAAATTATTTTATTCTTCCTTATTAGGGAAATATAAGACATGGAATTGACACAAGCATTGCTCAGAGTTATCATGATAGGATCAAACTGAAAATGAAGCTGTGTAAGTTCGTAGCTGCTGTATTTAGAGACACTGGCAGACAAGTGAATATAATAGCTAAAAGTTAACAGAGTAACTGCATTTTTAAACAGAAAAAAGAATAGTGAATACGAATTGCCAGAAGTTGTTTTAAAATAGCATCTCTAAAGTTTATCCTCCTAATATTACAATTGGTTGTTCTTCAGATAGTCAACTATTTAAAAAATCTATATTTTGGTAAATAATATATGGGAAAGTTATTTGAGGTGTATAATGTATGCACGTTTTTAAACAAATTTGTAAGTGTGTCCAAAACACTAACATTGAGCCTGGAGAAAATACTGTACCTAAAACTGAGATGGCCACATTTTGTTTTTCTAAAGTGTAGATAAATATGCTTTTTGATATTACAAAGAAAGCTGAACTGTTTCCTTAAATCTTAATCAGTAACACTAAATTGAAGAGTAGAACTTTTATAAGACTTGAGTGTTAATTTGAAAATTCCTCCTATTAGTGTATCTGTCTACTGTAGACTAATAAACTAAGAGAGAATTTCAACAATTGCTAGGATTAGCATTGTGGAGATAGTGAATCAAAAATAGCATACAACTATCATGCTGGAAAATAAGTTTTAATTGCATTCTTATTACAACTTTTACCCAGAATTTTAAAAAAAATCCCGTCCAGCTTTCTCTTGCTTTGACTTCTGCTTCTTCTAAAATTAATATATCTGCTCCAAATTTTATGCACATTTCTCAAACAATTATACATTATTTCGCTTTATGTTTTTTCTTAATTACATGACCCTTTAAAATGCTTATACATTTTTAATTGAAATTAACAGATTACTGTCCACTTTTATAGAGGAATTCAAAATTTACTTTAACAGCCCAAACCAATATATTTGATCCAACTTTTGTTGCTTTGATATTTTATTGATATCTATTTGAACTTTTTGCTGTCTTTGTTTCATGAGGAAAATGTCTAGTTTAATTTATCTTATACATTTATGTTTTGGTTTTACTCTAGTAGCTCCTTTCATGTCTTTAATTCATTATTATTAAGCTATACTTTAATCAATCTTAAACCATTCTGACCCCTCCCACTTTTAAATATGATGTATGAACATCATGCAACTAAAATATATCTTCTGGCTGATCTTCTTTAGAAGATTCTAATATTAAAATGTTGAAAATATAAGTCATGCACAATCTAGTCGACTCCCGTCCAATATCTACGTCCACCATCAGCTGGTTGACTTAAGAGATAATACTATTTTTTGCTCTCAAAAATAGGATGTGTTTTAAATTTCCTGATTTAGCAAGTTGATTTGTCTTCTCGGGATAAATATAGCTATTAATATTTAAATAATAAGTCCTAACAAAGATTGTTTCAGAAGAATAACATAAATTTAATTTGTGTTAATGAATATCACTTATCCATTAAAGGATACACAAGTATTGAACACCAAAAATTATTCGTTGACTATATTGCTAAATGAATGAATTTAAAAATAATACACAGACGAAAACTATTTGGTTTAAGCCATGCCTATGCTAATATTCCTTTGAAATCAGAAAAACAAATTAGTTGTTTGAACATGTAAATGTTGCTTGGGGTAAGAAAAGTTAAAAGAAACTGACAGTGAATATGATCACAATTTTTTCTTCTGTATGTACAGGAGGATTTGCCAATGCTATACGGTGATTAATGATCATACTAGCATAATCATGCTAATGCTAAACCAAACAGAACTGTCACCAGCTGCATTCATTCTTAATGGGATCCCAGGATTGGAGGACATGCACATTTGGATTTCCTTCCCCTTCTGCTCTATGTATGCCGTGGCCATGGTTGGGAACTGTGGACTCCTCTACCTCATCCACCACGAAGACTCCTTGCACAGGCCCATGTACTACTTCTTAGCTATGCTTTCTCTAACTGATCTTGTCATGTGCTCTAGTACAATCCCTAAAGCCCTCTGCATTTTCTGGTTTCAACTCAAGGAAATTGGATTTGACGAATGTTTGGCCCAGATGTTCTTCATCCACACCTTCACAGGGATGGAGTCTGGGGTGCTCATGCTTATGGCCCTGGACCGCTATGTGGCCATCTGCTACCCTCTGCGCTACTCGACCATCCTCACCAACCCTGTCATTGCAAAGTCTGGGCTTGCCACTTTCCTAAGAGGGATGTTGCTTGTTATTCCTTTTACTTTCCTTACCAAGCGCCTGCCCTATTGTAGAGGCAATATCATCCCCCATACCTACTGTGACCACATGTCTGTGGCCAAGATATCCTGTGGCTCTGTTAAGGTCAATGCCATCTACGGTCTGATGGTTGCCCTCCTCATTGGTGGCTTTGACATCCTGTGCATCACAGTCTCCTACACCGCAATCCTGCGGGCTGTGCTCAGCCTCTCCTCGGCAGATGCTCAGCAGAAGGCCTTCAGCACCTGCACCGCCCACATCTGCGCCATAGTTTTCTCCTACAGTCCAGCCTTCTTCTCATTTTTTTCTCACCGCTTTGGGCACCACACGATCCCTCCATCTTGCCACATCATTGTGGCCAATATTTACCTGCTCTTACCTCCCACTATGAACCCTGTTGTCTATGGAGTGAAAACCAAGCAGATACGAGACTGTGTCATCAGGCTCTTTTCCGGTCCTAAGGACATCAAATCCTAGAATGTGTGAAAAAACTACTTGTCTGTAGTGGAATGGAAAGGGAAAGAACACTTTTCTCTCTCAGTATAGGCCACGGGCTTCCCAGGACTAGTTATCTGGCCTTGCTGAGTGTACATTAGGAGTGGTCCACCCTCATCAGTTTCTTCAAAACATCAAAATTATTGGCATGCTAACCACTTCGCACAAGAATTTTTCTTTTTTATTTTAATGGTACATTTTAGATAGCCATAGTGATAACATTCATCATAGGGAATTTGTATATCTTGCTGCTCTTTTTCCCATTCCCCTCTCCTTCCTACGACACTTCCTCTCTCCTTATTTACAAGAGCTTTGTTTCCATTTTTTTCTTTTTATTCTTTTTTCTCTTGTCCCTCCATTCCTTTCCCCCTCCCCCACCCTTGTTCCCCTTCCAATTTGAACAATTTCTTCTCTTTCCCAATATAAGAGTTTTAGTCCTGATATGCACTTTCAGATTCTCACACCAGATAAATAATGTGGAATTTAAACATGTGTGTCCGATTATTTTATTTATGAGTCTGGTCTCAAGATGTGCCTGTTTACCTAGAAATATCTCAACGTTATCATTCTTTATGGCAGAGTAATATTCCATTGTATAAAAAACCGAGACCATACTCTTATGTGAAATAAAATATATATATTTATATATGATAAATTATATATATATACATTGTATATTATATATATATATATATGTATATATATATGTGTGTATATATATATCTTGCTTGCTGCTTCCTGCCTGCCATGGCACGGACTGTTTCTCCTCTGCAATGCCCCTCTGCCGTGTTGTCCTGCCTTGGAGTCAGCTGACTATGGACTGAAACCTCTACAAAGTGTGAGCCCAAATGAATCTTTCCTTTTTTCAGTTATGGACGTTGGGTATTGTGTCTTAGCAACAAGAAAGTACAACAAATAGTTTACAAAAAAAGTGAAAACCAGATAAGATGCTGAATTATTCAGAAAATTGAATCTAGTAAAGCTAATGACTGGAGTGAGATGACCCAAATGTCTGTTTTCTAACAATGAAGTTTCCTATTTTATAACTGCAATATATCTCTTGAAACTTTCACTGTATATTCTCATTACTACCAAAATCTTGTTTTCTCATCAATTTCTTCTTAAAGCAGAAACCAGAAAGTGTACTCCTAGCTCATTACCACAATGAGGCATGAGCCTCTGAATGTGAGAAAATGTGACTGGTGTCTAACATCTTGTCTCCCAATCTGAGCCTTGCACAAAATTGTTTCCTTCTAAACCAATGATTTGTCTGTTTTCTTCAAGATGGCTTTCAAAAAATGCAATCTGGAGGGAAAAGTAAACTATCAATAAAATTTATGAAGCATTTTAATAGATATATTTCTGTAAGTAAAGGGTTATAGGAATGGGGAGCCACAGTTACTTCTCTTCCTTTGAAGTGGAAATTTAAGGAAATTACTTGAACATTTTCTTATACTACTTAATGTCCTAATAAATTAAAATGTAGGTAAAAGAATAAAAGTAATAATTTCATAGCAATGCCAAGATACCATTAAGAGGAATAAAGAGTTAATTTTTTCTGCCCAGCTTACAAGAATCCACATCCCTTTTCTAAGATGCTATCAAATTATGCTCAGTAATTTTCATTTTAGTATTCTTTAGTCATCTTCTATAAATGTACAAAACAATAACTAGCTCTACCTCTCAACAATATTGAATATAATTGATGAGACCTGTTGTCTAGAAACACTCCCTTGTCTTG